>WWPM01018046.1:0-27620 GCA_023279145.1 Glomeris maerens | reverse complement strand
TGGATGACGGTGTTCATCTAGCATATTCATAATTGCTAGCGCGCGCTTATTATGGGTTCTGTGATGAACACGCATTTGGAATTTGTTCTGAAACCTCAGCCACGATTAGATTCGAAATGGCTGAACATTGACATCAGGCAAGCATTGGATCAAGATGGCTTGGCAGAACTGTGGAATGAGTTAATCAAAGATGAGGAATTGGTCTTCTACCCTGGAAGGAGCAGTGAACGTTCTGCCAACCATGAAACCAAAAAGGGTAGGAACATGTACAATTTAATCATATAATGAATAAGTCCATCATTATAATTTTTGAATTCATACATTGCAGATGAAGGCAATGATAAGCCAGAGATTTCAGCCAAAATCCCAGATTCAAAGTGTGATGCTGTGGAAGGATCCAATTGTTTTTCAACCACTTGGGGAAATTTTACACCAGACCCTAGTCCTGGAGCTTTTGTACCCCCAAGAGCTCGTATTGAATCTTGGGCGTGGGGGAATAACCCATGTAAGTATGTTCGTTCTGGCTTTTACTCTATATTTACAAAATATGAAGTAGATTATGCAACTATGCACATATTCTTTGAATATTAGCAAGATATTAGTGAACACTTACTCTATATTTGATGAATATAAAAAATGTATTGCCCTGAAAATATCCTCAACAAAAATTTTTACTTTTACGTTAGTTGAATTTATTAGTAGAAAAGATAACTTTTTTGCGGACATGATCGAGATTTGGAGTTGCAATGTTTACAGCTTTCTTGTAAATAATATGCTTAACTTTCAGGAGATAATTGAGGTTTAATTTAATATTTTTGTTACATATCTGTAGCTTGCCAGGAATTGAGGAGCTTTGTTGAAGCCGTGGTCCAGGAACAGCGTGAACTGTGTTCCAGGGCTGCAAGTTCAACACTCTGGGCTTCTCGGTTGAAGCAACGTCTTGCCATCACGCAGCGTTTCTTCTCTGCGCTCTCTCGTCAACAAATCGACTCAGAAGTGAAGTCTGAGGCCTCATTCAATGCTGATGTACCTGAATGGACAAAAGACACATCCAGGTTTGGTATCGAGAGTTAAATTTACAATATATTTGTAGTGGCATAACCATTCATATGGTAAAGGGTAATGTACGGAGCATTCTCACATTTTTCAGTTCATTCTGATACTAGTCTGGGGAAAGTCAATTAAGTTCATTTGATAATTCTACATTAAATTAACCTGCATTTTCCTAATTCAGTTCATGTAGTTCCCTTGCTTACATTACGAAACAGACTATTGTCATTTAACTTTTTTTCCTGGTTAATATGTAGGGCCCAATGAAGTTGTGTAGTACCCCTGTGTAGTAAACAAAATGCACAAGAGAAACTCTTAGAACAGTATTATTGAATTATCAAAATTTATTACCAGTATATCCTTTGAGAGTTCGTCATTTTTGATGGAATTGTTTAATATTGTAACATAATGAGAATTGATTTCTCACAGTATTTGTTTCCACTTGACAGTGGTTTGCCACCATCGGAGAAAGCAACTCTTGGATTGGCTCGAGTTGGATCCAGGACTGCTCTCAGTTTTGCATTTGCGTTTCTGTGTCGGGCTTGGAGATCTGGAGAAGATGTTGATTTGTGTACGGAACTTCTTCAAGAATCTCTTGACGCTCTGCGATCTCTTCCTGTTGCTACTCTATTTGATGCAGGAGCAATCTCAACAGTGTGGCTTGAAGTTGTCGAACGCACTAGCAAATTTCTGCGATCAGTTGTTTTGGGGTACATTTTATTCATTACTATATATGGAAGTAATTATGTGGCGTATTTGACCAATTTTGTAAAATTTCAACAGGGACTTGTATGTCGTTCTCAGCCAAAGAGATTCAACGGGACAGATTCCAATGTCGGATCGGCATGTGGCATTGGCACTACTTTTGGAATTGGCCCTGCAAAGGGGCTCATTGAGTCATATGTTATCCTCTGTGTTGTTGGTATTACAGTTGTGTAATGCAGGAAAATACGAATATGACAATAGGTTAGTTTTTGTTTATTTAAAATACGCAAGATCTCTTTTTCAGTAAGATATTTTTCGCTGTTTAAGGGCTGGTTCCAAAGGGTCTGTTGCTCCTCCATTGGTACCTTTCCTGAGGCGGCTGCAAGAAGTTACTTTGCCAAAGGAATATACACCTACCAGTGATGTTTGCAACGAAGTCAGTTTCTTGATTTAAAGCCCCATATAATAAATTAATAGATTTCTGTCCGGAAGTCGACGAAAATGCATGCGCGCGTGCGGTTTTTATTTTTTATTTTAAATTACAATGAAATTGATCGCAAAGTTGCGCTGAAACCTCGTCATGAAACCCTAGCCCATGATCATCATCACGAAATCACAAACTGTGTTGCCTATAAAACGATCTGACTCGCGTTTTTGCGTGTTGACGCGGACACAGGGTAGAGTTGCTACTTTTTCAGTCGTATTTTAATGAATAAATTTTTTCCCCTTGAAAAAAACGATGCGCGCAGGGACGGGAATCAATTAATTTATTATATGGGGACTGAAGTTGAATATTAGATCAGATCACAAAAGCATTTGATGATTTATTACGAATGTTATGTATATTTATTTCTTTGGTATAATTTTTGTCTTACAGTCTTCGTTATCTGTGAATCCCAATGAATGCTTTCTGAGATATTTTGATCTACCGGATGATGATGGGGCATCCGTTGATCTGCAACAGTCTGCAGTTGTGATAATGGCACACTTGGATCGTCTTGCATCGCCATTATTGTCATTGCCGCAGCAGTCTCAGGTTTGATACAATATTTAAGTTCATTGCATATATGTAATTTTTGTTGTTTTTTGATATTTCTTGACATATTTCTAGGTTTCCCTTCTGCCAAGTTACAAGGTTGACAACGGAATCTCTAGCAGAAGTGCATGTGCAAATATGATACAGAGAGTTCGCTGTTGGGGTTGGACAGCTAGTGAAAATTTACTGTGTGAAAAAATCGCAGACATTGGAGTACAACAGATTGTATGCACCGAAAGCCACGTTTTCATTCTTAGCACGGCGGGAAGAGTGTATGCCATCTCACAAATACTTGAGAATATGGTATTTATTTTAAAGGAACTGCATTACTAAGTTTATATAACAATTATCTACCAGTACTAAAATGTTACTGATTTTATAGGCACTTGAACTCATTGAAGGATTTGGAAAAGTTAAGGTAGTTAAAATTGCAGGACATTGTGATGGAGAACATGCGTTGGCGTTGGTCAGCACTGGACAAGTTTTCTCTTGGGGCGATGGAGATGGAGGACAGTTGGGACATGGAGACACAATGTGAGTGGAATTGCAACTCGTGCGCTACTGTTTCTACCGTTAAATTGTTGAATAAATTTCAGGGAGATAAAATCCACATTATATATGGGTTGAAAGGGCACAAAACTAGGATTCACTTCATGTACGAAAGGTTTTTTTAAAATAATATTTTGTTTAGAAGTTACATGTACTTTCCTGAAAACGAAAAATCCTTGTTCTGTGACCTTAACCACAGCCATGCACGAGTTACAATTCATTATTCTAATAATATGGACCAACTGGTAGCGCTATGACTTGTGTTAATTGTGCAAGATATATACACAGTATTTACCGCGGTATTTTGTGCATTACTGTCAAGCAAGTTGACATTTATGAATTAGATAAATGAATATTTATTTTCCCCAGAAACTGGTAATTTGGAAACTATTTGCTGCAACTGTGTAACTTCTTCCCGTACATAAATGTGTATGGAGCTTTGGAAGTTTATTTGATAATCATATATATTTAAATATTGACACAGTAACATAATTTTGAAATACTATATTCCAATATGCCCATTGAGTAATTTTGCATTCCCAATATTTCGTCCATTAATTTTAATAAAGTTTCACAGGTTCTCCAGTTTCTCAATTTTTTTAATCTAAAATTAATATTTTTGTATTATTATTTGGATCCAATTTTAAAAATGAATTGTTATGAGTGTGTTTTAGTGAGTGCAGAGATATTGAAAGCTTTTGGTCTAATGTTTGGTATTCTCATACGTTGGTGTGTATATTGCATTGCATTTAGTTCTCGAGATAAGCCAACTCTGATTGAAGCTCTTGTGGGAAAGAACATTTGCCAAATAGCTTGTGGGTGCACGTACAGTGCAGCAGTAACCGACACTGGTGAACTGTATACGTGGGGCAGAGGCAATTATGGACGTTTGGGACATGGTAAGAGGAGATTGAATTTACATTGATATTCCGCATAAATGTTAGCATAGTTAAAAAAAAAATTAATTTTAGGTGGGAGTGAAGATTCTTCCACGCCACTTGTTGTAGCTGCATTACGACAACATCGAGTTGTGGATGTTGCTTGTGGCAGTGGAGATGCTCAGACGATTGCAGTTACAGACACTGGAGCAGTTTGGACCTGGGGAGATGGAGATTATGGCAAATTGGGACGTGGCGGTAGTGAGGGGCACAAGACCCCTAAGCCAGTAGAAAAGCTTCAAGGGCTAGGGACAACTCGTGTATTTTGTGGAGCTCAATTCACACTTGCGTTAACAAAAACTGGAACCTTGTTTTCTTGGTAAGATTTATAATACTTATTTAAGTCAATTGGATCATTCCATTTTAAAATGTCTAAAACAGTTTCAAGTAAAAAATATTTTTGGATGCTATGAATGACATTCAAATAATATAATTTTGACTACCTAACTTAGAACACCAGGTTAATTTCGCCAAGCAATTTGGGTTGGACTGTGATATCTCATGCATAGTTTTCTTTTGAGTCCTGATGGCTTCATGTCATAGATTTGTTTCTAAATAAAATTTGAGACCCGCTCTCAATTCACTATCATATATGTATTTTGTATTTCTTACGGCACAACAAAAACATTTTTTAATCTCATTGCCAATATTTAGAAACTTGCCTCATCTCATCATAAGGTTTGCAGTGCACCTTTTTTGCCTTTTGAAACTATGTGATGTGTTATATTAGGCCTACCTATTGCAAATTCCAATATTGATTGTCCAAATATGAATATCGTGATAGGGGCAGAGGTGACAATCACCGGCTTGGACATGGTTCTGAGGAACACATACGTTTTCCAAAACCGATATCAGCACTTGCTGGCCTAAAAGTGATAGATATCGCTGTGGGAGCCCTTCATTGTCTGGCTATAACTGACGATGGCAGAGTGTATGGATGGGGCAGTAATGAACGAGGCCAGATACAAGATGTCAACGATACAACCATACATGCTGTTTCAGAACCCACTTTACTTCTGACACCTGGTGCATACTCAACCATGTATGGCATTGCTTGTGGGCCATCATCAGTAAGTCAATTTCACTTGTTATATTCACATAGTACTTAATGACAATTTATATTTGGTGAAGTACCCTGCTATTTGTATAAGGCGTCATCCTTTTACATGTCAGTTTTCAATTTTTGGCAGGAAAAATAGGGCCATTTGTCAAAATTGCAATGTATTTTTTAAAATTTGAGTTGCACAATACATTTATGGACGAAAATAATGTGATTGATTAACACGTTTTTCAATATAAAATGACAGAAAATTCATTTTATTTTTAAAATGATGAAAAGTGACTGTGCACATTATTATTTTGTATAACGTATGGATTGAAGAAGTTTTGGGAAATTACTGTTTAAATTTCATGTACGCTTGTCTGTCGCAGAGTTTTGCATGGTCTTCAAGTGCTCGAAGCACTGCCCCACTTCGATTGCCATTTGTGGTGGACACCTGCGTTTCCACCCTTGAGCAATTAGATGACCTGCTGTCTTTGATCTGTGATGGGATGACAACATCATATGATTGGCCACCACCTCAAGAGAAAGAGTGTATTGCAGTAGCTGCATTGAATCTCTTGCGTCTTCAGGTAAGTGATGCACTTATTATAGTTGCCAAATGCTGCAAGATCATGTCAATTTTGTTTGTAGAAATGCAGTTTTGGTTGTTTTTCATGTAGTTAATGTGGGCCATCACGCACAGAGTTGACGTTTCCTCGCTGGGAATAGCACCAGGTTCACGGCTTCTTTCTTCACTCAAGCAACGAGTAGTTGACTTAGCGAGCCATTGCGGCATTGTAGCCAGCATCCGTAATGCGGCTCAGGCAGTTCTTCATACTGGATGGGTACTCCTCCTTCCTACAGCTGATGAAAGAGCTCGTGCTTTGTCTGCACTCTTACCAACTTCCCCAACACTTGGTTTGTTGTTAAAGAGTTTGCCAAATGTGTGTGATCAGTTTCATGGCAGATTATAAAGAGTTTTTGTTTTGTTTTTTTTTTATTTTAGGATGTTCCACTGATACTGGGTCACCTACCACTGGTCGCAGATTTATGACAGAGCTGCTTGTAAGCAGCTTGCTTGCCAATGGAGGCTTAGAAGCTGCACTCCGTACCGCTATAAAAGTCGAAGTTCAGGAGTTGGAAGAGTTGAAGGTTATATTTATCCATGGTGAATTCAGATGTCAACATTATTTTCATGCTTATCGGTTTATTTCGATTATAATCAGGAAAAGGAGGTTGATGAAGGAGTCAAAGGTGACGTGCGTTCATTGATGACAGAGCAAGCGCAGCTTGAAGCGGAAGAGAAGAAGGCAAGGGAGGTGGTATTTGATGATGATGAAGGCTCTAGCATACCTGTACTGCACCTGGTTCGTCAACTCCTTAGGTACAATTTCAGCTCGTAGACTGCCTAGTATAAAAGTCACTTGATATACAGACGTTAATCAGGACTGTTGATATTGTATAAGATTAATATAATATTTTGGGGTTTAACAAACTGTTGTTTTTTTACCAATCGCAGGAATGTATCCGCACAAACTGTGTTTCGTTTAAATGGTCTGACCCACACTGGCTCAACTTCATTACCGCAGTCTGTACACAGAGGAAGCTATAGCCCAGACTCCAAAACTGCCTCACTTGGTCTACTTCTTCACTTTCAGCGTCTGTTAGTAGCACAGCTATTTCCTCGTGCATGTGCTCGTGCTCTCAGTGTGTCACCAGGTATGCATTCTCACTTAACAGAATCTGCATCTGTTTTTATTATTTATTAATATTGGAATGGTTATTGCAGATCAATGTGTTCAAGGTGCTATCTCTATTCTACAGAAGTATGTGACCCTCGTGAGCACTCTCGCAAACGATTGTGTATCTGTAGCAGCATCCGTTGTCAATATCAATCCTAAGCATTATATTTCTGCTCTTGATGCTTTGCAAGCCGACATCACTGGCAAGTAATTTAACATAATAATTTATTATTCCTTATTATTGTTGGCAGGAATTCAAGTTTATCATAGTGATTTCAATTCGAGAGGGTAAAAACATTTTTGGGCAATGGCACTAGCGACATCAGATAAATGTTCTTCATGGCTGTACTCATTATAAGAAAAACATGTGAAAATATGGTCGAATTTCATTTGAATCTAAATGAATGAGCCAAAAAGTTTAGTTTTTAAAAATCTGCATTATATGGTATTTTCACTTGCATATTCGAGCTTGAATTTACCCCATTTTGCACCTTATTCCCTCGCATTACTCACCAAATGTTGAGTAACTGGCTGAAATTATTTGATCTAGTGGCAAATGTTAAAACAAGTATTGTGACATTGTTAATGTGTTTATTACTTGTGTGTGCACAAATTTATGATGGTGAGTTTCCATTCAATCATGCAAATTTTTGTTACAATAATGACTAAACACTTGACGCATTCACGTTTCATCAAAATGCATAGCTTTGTATTTAAAATATTTGTGTATATTTGTGAATTTGTTTATTGACAAATACTGATAGCAGTCAATTTATAATGCTGTCAATACTCACGAAAGTTTCAGGATTTGATTAGATGGACATAATAGCAAATAAATAAATTTAATTGAATTTCAATTTTTTGCCATTGCTGCATTATCTATCATTGGTCCAAATATCACTTTCCTTCTATCTACATAATTGTTTATAATGAACTCAACTGTTTCTGCAGGCGTTCTGTTGCCAGAATTGGTAATCTGCTTGACTCTCCTTCAACTCCAAGTTCCCGAAGTGATGCATGAAGCGTCATCAATTGTTGATGCTGTTGGGGGCCTACTTGAACCATTGGACCGCCTGAATGCTTTGGCTCCTGGAGTTCACCACGATGAGGCTGAAGAGTTGGCATGGCGAGGATTTGCAAAAAGTGTTAATGCTGCTGGGCTGTTGTCGGAACGTAAAGCTTACAGACCATCCAGATCGCCTAGCAATGCTATCTATCCTCCTTCCATTGTGACCAAAGCAGATTTAGAAAATCATAATAAGGATGGGGGTTTATGGATAATTATTCGTGGCAAGGTGTACGATGTAGATGAATTTCGCACCAGTGGAATTTGTAACAGTGAGATGCTCCAGAAGTACTCTGGTAACTTAAGAGTACCTATTTAATGATTGTTGACACTAGTCATGTAAGCAGAGTTTTGATCTGACTTCATCTGTTTTTATTGCAAAAAGGAAAAGATGCCACTCGTGCATTTGAAGCAATTTGTCATTCTTCAACAGCGAAAGAAATGCTCAACTCTTTACTTGTGGGTACATATGTTGATGTAAGTTCACATTTGTCATTCGACAAAATGTAGCCCTAACATAGATTGCTAACGCAGACAAACTAAGAGGGATTCGTTCGGGCAACCCACAGCATTGAGCATGAAATGCATCAGGTCTATTTTGCTTTTCAGCCGGAACACGATCCTGTGCAAACCATGAAAGCAGATCTGCTTTCGTCTCCTTTCGCTGATACCGAGAGGGAATTAGCATTGCTCCTTGGTCTCCATGCCAGGGCACAAGTGCAAGGACCTCCTTTGCAAGCTGCAGAGAAGGATTGCTTTAAATGGTTCAGTGAGGATTTCTTTCGAGGTGGACTTCAAGGATTGCAGCCTCTGAACCCCTTTGAAGAAGAAAAAGGCGAAGGGCGCACTACTGGTTCCAGTGCAGTTACTCCTGGTCAGGTTTATATTTTTCATTGCGATGAATAATACTTTAATAATCTTTAATTATTGTTTAGCTTCTGGAACAACACCAACTGAACCCAAATTGCCTAGGTTGGATGTCGCAGTCAGATCTATACCACCTTCAATGGCTGTATCCACAGCTTCGTCTTCATCTTCTCCATTGGCGACAGTTCCCATAAATGTAGTTGAGAGACTAACAACAGGTACTACTTGGATGAGAACTTGCGAAGGATATGTCAACGAGTTCTTGCTGGCTTTGGCTGAAAATCGACTTCAGGAGCCACTAGTGATAGGCTTTCTTGAACTAGTCAGTCAGCATTGTAAGGCACATCATCTTATCACTCACATGGATTTCTCAATCGAACATCCTGTAGAGGAAGTAGGAAGGTGCAATGTTTCATTAATTATATTGGTGTAATTATTGAAATACGCCATTAATTCTTTTTGTCGTTGTCTCTCACTTGCCAAAGTAATTGCGATACACATACACAAATAATTGCAAATTTATTGCAGACTGTTGCTTGCGGTGCTTTTGAAACACACCGATTTGGCAGCCATGGCATGCAGTGATGTTAGATGCAGTGGAAGTGAAATAGATGTTGAAGGTAGCTCGACAAATGCAGGTGATAACGTTGCACGTGGTCAAGGCATCAAGTCTCGACTGTCACGTCCAGTTGCAGAACTTGTAAAAATTGTTCATCAAACTAAGTGGACCCTCATCAAGGTACGTTATTAACATTTTCATATGCGTATTTGTTGCGGTATAGAGCAATTTCAAGCGAGCAATGTTCTGCCCCAAATGTTTGTTACTTTTCTGCTTGTATTATTGTTAAGTAGTACTCCGTGAAAAGTATAGATGGTGCTACCAGTACAGTGTAGCACATTTGTATATTGCATCATTATGGTGCAACCTTTTGTCGTTGTTACAAGTCAGTCGTTGTGTGTTGCTCATTTGAGCTAGTTGCAGCATTTCTGCACTCTGTTTGCTCTTTAAAAGTTAACAGGTTATGGGCCCAGTCCATGGAAAACTGCTACAATGAGTGTCCAAGACAAGACCAAAGCAGCTGGGGTCATCCTAAGAGGTACCAATTATGCAAATTGGAAGTATGCCATGCGGTGTCAACTGGAAAAGGATGGAACCTGGCAGAATGTCTTTGGAATTAAGGAAGATGGTTCTGCAATTGAAACAACCACTGAAGAGTTGAGAAAACTGAACAGACTAGCAATGTCAAGACTGGTGCTATCGATTGATGAGGGGCAATTCTGCCACATCGGGGATATCGACAAAGCGGCAGTGTTTGGAAGGCTCTGGCAGACTTGTATGAGCGATCCAACGCTACAACCAATAGTTTTCTCCAGAAAAAGTACACAAGATATGAAAATGGACGTGGTACCATGCAGGAACACATCACAAAAATGAAAGATTTTGTGCATCAAGTTTGATCTGGAATGGAGGTCAAGCCAATTGACGAGATCTATACTCTTCTCGGCAGCCTTCTAAGTAGCTACGACAATGTGGTCATCGCACTAGACAGTCGAGACGTCAACACACTTTTGATGGAATAAATGGTTGGGGAACTGCTTGATGAATACTGAAGGAATGTGGAGAAAGGGACCGACCTTGAAACTTCTGCCATGATGGTCAAGAAGTCTGCCAACAAATACAGCGGTGATAACAGCAGTGGTGCAGCTGCTAAGCCGAAGGAAACCGGAGAGTGCTTTTACTGTAAGAAAAAAGGGCACATCAAGAAAGACTGTCGTCAGTTGAAAAGGGAACAGCAGCAAAGGTGGTGCTTCGAAAGCTTTGTCTTCTAAAGCAATTGAGGATTACACCTTTGCTGCTGGCAGACAACCTACTCTGACCAGCAGTCACAGAGAGACATGGATTGTAGATTCTGGTGCAAACACACACATGTCACCAAACAAGAATTTCTTCACGAGTCTGTCACCTACTCCAGGTCAGACAGTTGGGATTGCGGATATTTATATGCGCATCGCTGTGGATGGTGTCGGCACGGGAGTGCTTAAGTGCCAGTTGCCCAGTGGAAAAGTGACAACAATAACGCTTTGGGATGTTTTGTATGTTCCTGACTTCCAAGTTGGGCTCCTGTCAGTTGCAAAAGCACAGAAAAATTGGCTTGTGACACCTTCGACAGAACTGGCTGCTGGATTCGTACCAAAAACGGTGATCCAGTGATCTTCACGGAAGTGCGAGACAACCTGTTCGAGGTCGTCCAAGCAGAGTGCACTGAAGGTTATTCCCAATATTGGGCACGAGCTAGTCATAGTTCCCTCGAGTTGTGGCACCGACGACTAGGTCACCGTAACTCTAGAGCAATCATAAGGGTCGTCAGGAAAACCTTGGCTAAAAGAATCTCAATACCATTGGATGACAAGCATGACAGCAGCAAGTGTGAGTTGTGCATCTGAGCAAAGCTTCCCAAATGTACCTACTCTAAGAGCAGCTCTTGAGCAAATTTGCTGGAGCTGGTACGCACGGACGTGTGTCGGCCGTCAAAGGAAGCGACACCAGGTGAAAACCAATACATCGTCATTGTGGTCAACGATTACAGTAAATTCACCATGATCCTACTGGTTGGCGAGAAAAGTGAGGTTCCGGAAGCAATCCAGGACTACATCAAATTCACTGAGAACCATTGGACGGTCAACGTAAAAAGTATTTGGTCTGATAATGGGACTGAATATACCAACTGAAAACTAGAGGATTACTTGCGCCAGAAGGCGATAAAACATGAAACGTCAGCAATGTATACTCCAGAACAAAATGGCCGAGCAGAAAGAAAAAACGGATATCTCTGTGAGATGACAAGATGTCTGCTATTGGAGGTCGGTTTGCCCCATAAATGGTGGGGTGAGGCGGTTACGACTGCCAACTACCTACAGAACAGGTTGCCTTCCTCGGTTACTGGGAAGACTCCTTACGAGTTGTGGTTCGGCAAAATGTCAAATCTGGAGCACATATGTATCATCGGAAGTAAAGTGTTTGTTCACGTCGCAGATGGACAGCGGCTAAAATGGGACGACAAGGCCATCAAGGGAATCTTCTTAGGCTTTGATAATCAAACAAAGGGGTATCGAGTCCTCATTGATGGAAAGGTTCGTGTGGCATCATCAGTGCGAACTATAGAGAAAAATGTGGCTAGTGCTTTGCACCCCATTCCAAGGGAAACCTCCACGCATGGAAGAGTTTGGATAAATGATTCAGGATCATCTGGTGATGAAGAAAGCACAACTGAAGAATTGGATCCCGCCAATCCTACCCCAAAGCTCATAGGGCGACCGAGGAAATACAGGGAAGCTCCTGTACTCTCTCCTCCGGCAAGCCCCCATCAAGAGGGGGACCACGATATGCCTGTGTTGGATCAAGACAAATCAGACAGTCATCGGTCAACAAGGCCAAATCTCGGTAAAGAACCTGAGCGTTACGGGCACCGTGTGTGCATTGTCACCGAGTCAGCAGAACCAGCCAACTGGGCTGAAATGGAAGAACGCCCGAATCCGGAGGGACAGAAGTGGTTGGATGCTGCTTCTCAGGAGATGCAGATGCTCAGCAACTATAAAGTCTTTGAGTTGGTCGACCTGCTCATTGGCAAACGGGTGATCTCCTGCAAATTGGTCTTCACAACAAAACTAGATTCTACTGGTCAAGTCGAAACCTACAAGGCAAGATTGGTCGCCAGAGGGTTACCCCAGAGGCGCAGACAATATTACGAGGAGACTTTCGCTCCAGTCGTAAAACATGACACCGTGCAGATCTTGTTAGCTTATGCAGCAGCCAAAAAGCAACATGTTCGACATCTAGATGTCAAAAGTGCGTACTTGAATGGAAGCCTGGAAGAAGAGATCTTCAGGGAACACCCAGAAGGGTTTGTTCATCCGAAGCATCCAGACAAGGTTCTCTTACTCAAGAAAAGTTTATATGGGCTAAAGCAAGCAGTAAGAGTCTGGAACAAAAGACAGTACAGATCCTGGGCGGTGGAGGGTTTCGTCAAAGTGCGGCTGACCCATGCTTGTTCACCAAGAAGCTCAGAAATGGTGGAATCATCTATGTACTTCTGTATGTAGATGGCATGCTTGTTGTTAGGCCTACTCCAGAATTAACCAAGGAAGTTGGGAAGAATCTCAACAAGTATTTCAAAATTAAAGATCTCGGAAATGTAAATTACTACCTTGGCATTCAAATGAAACGGGTGGCTGATGGTTCCTTCACTATCCATCAGACAACAAAGATAAGAAGAATGCTGGAGGAGTATGGCCTGGCTGCGGCCAAACCATCTGCAACACCAATGGAGCCGGATTCCTCTCGGGGAAATGTGTCTGCTAGTAAACTTCTGCCGGACAACAAATTGTACCATCAAGCCATTGGATCGTTGTATTGCAACAGTGCCGCGTCCCAACATTGCATTGCCGGTTGGCATTCTATGCCGGAGGGTTGAATAACCCACAGAAGCTGATTAGTCGGAAGTCAAAAGAGTGATGAGATACCTAAACGGCACCATCGACCGGAAGCTTGAGCTACGGAGCATTTCTGATCTGGAACTTCAGACATATGTGGATGCGGACTGGGCCGGCAAAAGAGACGACAGGAAATCGACATCTGGTTACTTCTGTCAGCTTGGTAGATCGATAATCACATCGTCCAGTAAGAAACAGTCCACGGTGGCTGTATCTTCGGCAGAAGCCGAATACATAGCTGCTGCCCATGCCTGCAAACAGACGCAGTTGATCGCGCAACTACTACGTGACATGTGTATCTCAGTGATCGACCTGACCATCATCTTTGAAGATAATCAGGGATGCATAAGAATGATAGAAGCAAACCATTTGTGTGTTAGGAATAAGCATATCGACATAAGCCATCATTTCATCCGAGATCTTCAGGAACGTGGAAAGATCAAGTTTGGAATATTGTCCAAGTAAACAGATGCTAGCGGATATTCTGACCAAACCCTTGGCTCGTGATCCGCACTACCAACTAAGTACCGAAATGGGACTGTGTTAGCAGTTTTTGTTAGAATTGTCGTTTTACAATTGAGAATAGAGCAATTTCAAGCGAGCAATGTTCTGCCCCTAAATGTTTGTTTCTTTTCTGCTTGTATTATTGTTAAATAGTACTCGGTGAAAAGTATAGATGGCGCTACCATTACAGTGTAGCGCATTTGTATATTACATCATTATGGTGCAATCTTTTGTCTTTGTTACAAGTCAGTCATTGTGTTGCTCATTTGAGCTAGTTGCATCATTTCTGCACTCTGTTTGCTCATTAAAAGTTAACAGTATTATACGCAAGAGTGCTTCTCTAATCTGGAGTTCCTTAATTCTTTTATTTACTATAAACTCCTGAATAAACCCCTGGGTATCATTAGTTTTCCCCAAAAATCGCCCAGGGTTTATTCGAGCCTCAAGGGGAGAGGGGGAGGGGTTATTCGAGCCCGGGGCTTATTTCTTAATAAAGAGTACAGTAGAGTCTCACTTATCCAGCATAAACAAGCGGGTAGAACAACGACTAAGCGAAAATGACGGATTGTAAGGAGAAACTGAGAAAAAGACTTATAAACATCAAACTGCGATATAATTTTACAAATTACTAAGCACAAATTCAACATGCGGCTACGTTATAGAGTACAGTAGAAACTCGATTTTGTGAACTAATTGAGACCAGGGGTGGTTAACAAAACCGAAAAGTTCACACAATCGAGGTTTAATTTTTAAAAATTTGAAAAATTATATATACTACCCAAACAAAAATATTTTACGGTTGCCGCAGGTCTGCAATAAAGCTGTGAATGTTTTACTTGCAGCTTAATTGCATACTTGCATGCAATGCAACAGGTACGTTGCATACATGTGCCATGTAGGTCTGCAATAAAGCTTTGAATGTTTCACTTCCCTTACAGAAATTTCTTATCGCCGCATGTATGCAGCAGATCTGTTGCATTACAAAAACCTATTTTTTTAAGGCTGCACGTGAAACATTGACAGTTTAGTTTAGTGCATTCTGTGGGTGTGCTGCATGCATGTGTCAACCTAGAATTTTATAATGGATGCTGTTTGGCTGTGAACTGCATGTCTGCAGGTGTGCTGCATGCTTGTGGCATCCTGAAATTAAATAAGGGATGCTGTTTGGCTGTGAGCTGCATGTCTGCAGACGATTTATCGAAACAGGCATGCAGCAAACCTGCAGAAAGCACAAAATAAAACTGTCATTGTTTCACGTGCATTCTTATTGCATGACTGCTGCAGTTTTGAAAATTTCTGTAAGGGTTGCTGCTTTATTGCATGCAGTATGCACATTGCAGGCATGTGGCATGCATGTGACAGCCAACAATTTTTGTTTGGGTAGTCAAACGAATCGTCAATGTTTTATACAGATTTATTTTTGCAATAAACATTATATCTACTGGTACATATACTGTATAACTTACATAATGGACAAAATGCAAAAAGTTGGTTGAGTGGAAAGGGGCTTTTTTCTGCACCCTCACAACCGCTTCTTCCGCCCACTGGCCAACCGCGTGGAAATAATTGAGGCTCTCCGAGTTCACAGGGCAGAAGTTAACAAAATCGAGGTTCTACTGTAGTTTTAAAAATGTCAAAAAGTACTTACAGCATGATAATGGCTACCATATTTATGTATTGTGCAGAAATTAGAACATATGGGTTAGTATCTCTCTTGGAGCCATGCTTGCGTAATGTCTCACTTTGAATAAACTCCCTTTCGGGGGCTTATTCAAGCCCTGGGGGGTTTATTCAAAGCCGGGATTTATTTGCAAAAAATAACTTTAGACCCGGGGTTTATTCAAGAACCCCAGGGTTCAATCGAGAGTTTACGGTAAATATCATCATCTGAATATGTAAGTAATTTTAATATTCAGGCTTTGGATAATGGTTTGTATTTTGAAAAATTGTGCTGGGATAGTTCTAAGCTTAATTGTAACTTGTAATTTATGGAAAGGGTTGGACATAAAAACCTAACGGTGCTAACCTCATTAGGTCTATAATTGTCTCTTGCCATTGTATTTTAGGTTATTTATTAACAAATTAATTTTTAAAGTTACTATATAGTTATAACCATGAGCATTCTATTTTCTATATTTTTACATGCCTTGACCACATTAATAGAAGTTTATGTTTTAACTATTTTGCGTGTTTAATTATTTAGCTCTTCCTTAAAGTTGTTATATTGATTAATAAAATGTATGTGCGAAGTTGCCTACATAAATTAAGAAAAATGTACAAAATAAATTGTTGGTATTTTGAATTACATCATTGGTGGCAATTAACCTTAGTCAGTATTATTGTTTTATTGTTCAGTCTCGGCAAGATCATGGTGGTTCCTACAAAGAAGTATGCGCTCCCGTTTTGGAGAGGTGCCGATTCCTTTTTTACGAGCTGAGGTCAGCTACCAGTATTGAGGTTCGGGCCCTCTGTCACCTTCACCTGCTCCCTACTCCATCAAGATGGAGGTTCATTGTTAAAAGAACCATCAGTGACCGAAGATCAGCAAAAAGTAAATATACATTCTTTCCGTTCGATAATACTTACTGCAATATATTGATTTCATTCACAAATTGTTGTTTTCCTAAATCTCCAGCACCATCAAAACCAGAAGATATTCTTAACGAGAGTATTCAGAGTCATGATGCACAGCTCAGCAGGTCATCGTCGACGCACGATGCTACAGCGCAATCGAAAGGAAAGCAAGAACAGATAGACAGACAAGATACTGAGGAATATGAAGATGAAGTAGTTGACATTGAGGATAGAAGACAAGAATGCAATGACACCTGTGTTCAAGAAGTATTACATAACTCCCAGCAGTCACTGGGAGAAAAAATGGGAAAGCAGTGTGAATCTTCAGCACTTGCTTCAAAAATAGCGGAGTTTATAACAAATGAGGAAAACCTTTCTCTAGAAACCATTCGAACAGCTCTTCATTGTCAGGTAAATTTTTTTAATAATTTCGCCACATTTAAATAAGAAAATACATTATTTTTTTTAGTAAATTGCGCATTTATGACTGAAATGTTTTGGAAAAATGCATCAACTTTGTATATTATCTGTTCATGAGATTATGAAAAATGTATACTTCTATGTATGATAAGAGAAAACTAGGAAGAGGTGGAAGAATGAAGCATCCAAATTGGATTGTCAAGAGCATCATCCTTCGATGGGAAATGTGAAAACATTTGAAACTTGAGGGCAAATCGAGGCTAAAATATTATCCTATTCCATGTGATTAATTTTGAAAATTATTAAAACAGTGAAAGCGATTTTATATTTATGTAGGGATGGACACTCCAAATGTGGTATCATACATGACATTTGTTGTGGATTTCTGGTTTTTATTGTGTATTATTAAAAAAACAAATAATTAATATGTATTGCTTTAGCGCCAAATGAAACCTTTAGATTAATTTATTAAAACAGATCTCGTATTTGTATACGAAAAATAAATGTTTTGGCTTACAGGCTATGCGTGCCAAGATTCGACAGTTGGCTGTTGAAGGGATGCTGTCTCTCTTCAAGCGAGATCATCTGTTGACTTCAGTGAGATATGCTTTGCTGCATGGCTGGCAAGGCCTTGTCCATGGTTGGGGCAGTGACAGAGTGCACCTTCCTTACTGCCTGGATGGTGTTGAGCTGGTTTCTCCATATGATCGTGCCAACATGCAGTTAGCTTTCTTCAAACTCACTTCATGGGCTATTGCTGAATTACATTCGTATGTCCTTCTCATTGATGACATGACGCAAGGCTCTCAACAGTCACCACTCCCCGACAGTGAGATGCAGTTGAGACGGCGACGCCTATTGTCAACTATTCCAGCTACTAGATTTGCTTTGGCTCTAATTGGACAACTCACATGCGAACACCGTTCCACTGAAATCAGTCTTGTACACAACTCCGGTGTCTTGGCCATTACACAAACGCTGCTTCGAGTCATTGGTAAGTCCAAAAATGTATTCCTTATAATAAATTTCCTGGTGTATGTTAATTGCAAATCATTGTTCTAGTATACGTAGTTGGATTATGCAAGCTATTAAATTGGCAAAAATGCCTTTATATCATAAATCTTTTACAGTGAATTTTGAAATGTTTCAGAAGATATGGTTAAACACCAAAACTGAACAGTTACTTGACTAGATGTTGATAATGCATGGACTATCTAAACTTGTTCAAACTGCGTTGTAATAATATAAATAGGGTTTAATATGAAAAATGTTCAGCTGTAAGTACCATTGTTGTATTCTGCATACAGCAATTATGAATCATTGTGATAGATATGAAACGGCCAACCAAAATTTGTTTATATAGGGCCAGATTTTAACTACTGTGCCGAGAGAATAAAGAATGGAGTGGTGTGTGCTGTATTTGAGGAATGCGTAAAGCGATCTCGTCCCAAAAGACTTCCTTTAACTGGACCTGAACTTGCTGCTCTCATGAAAATTGGCACAAAGGTCGTTCGTGGTGTAGACTGGAAATGGGTGGACCAGGTATTATTTGATGCTCAAATATGTTTGAGTTATCGCTTCATATTTATTATTACTGATTTCATCTTCTTCAGGATGGTCCACCTCCGGGTGAAGGTCGGGTCATCGGTGAACTTGGGGAGGATGGTTGGATTCGGGTACAGTGGGACAATGGCAGCACTAATTCTTATCGCATGGGCAAGGAAGCCAAGTATGATTTAAAATTGGCAGAACCTCCTTCGCCTCCTGGTGATGTTGACAACTCCGACTCCAGCGAAGATAATGGTACAGCCATACTTCCATACTATGACACCCCTGACGTATTATCAAGGTTAATGAAACGGCTGTATCCATTACATAACTTGTTTGACGGGTGTCATAGTATGGAACTTTGACTATATATTGAAACAGTCTTCCATTCATTTTCAAACATACAGAGTATTTTAAATCTTGATTAATTTGCAATAATGTAATAAGTCGTTGAAATGAGACATTTTATAAATAAAGTGATACCAGGAATGTAACTTGTCTATTTAAAATTAATTTTATCAATCTCTGCATATGACATGTACCTTGATTTGATCCTTAAAGCATAGTATTGTAACATTTGCTATAATCGTTTTCTAATATATATATTTTTTCCAATCTTTGATGTAGTATATGCAAAATTTAAGACATCTGGCAGATAACATGCTTGATACTCTTGCTATTATATTGCAGAGGATCACTGCATGTACGTTGAGTGCATGACTGAGATACGTACTGTAGCCATGACACTGAAGAAGGTTTGCCATAACTTCCTTACTTGCATTGGAGCCTGTACTGGGATATATGCGGATGGAGCACAATCCGAAGCTGTAAATGTCTTTGGCCATCAATTGCATGCGCATGTCAAGTCCAGTGTGCAGAATATTGTTTCAGGTATATATGTTTTACATTGTGCATCCTTTGAATGCATTTCCCTTATTACTTTTTTTAATGAAAATTAGAATCGGCATTGTTAGCGACTGAGCAGCACAGGAGTTGGGCCAGCTTGGGTTACATTCGAGCAATAGCCGCCTCCAAGGCAATGTGCAGAGTGATTTCTACACCAACGTGGATCAGCTTAATGTTACAAACTATCGAAGAAACTTCACAAATAGGTCTGGTGGAACATGATCTTAAGCAGATCAGGCCTCACCGAAACATGGATTCCAGTACACTTCATCAACAGGTTTTGTAATCCAGTGTATATTTTTATACAGTACTTTCTAGGTAATCCGACAGATATAGGACCAAAGTACTCTCGTATTATGGCAATCACCCTTGAAATCACTAATAATGACGCATTTAAACGGCAGAAGCTATGTTTTATTGTATACGTATATGTATGCAATACTGTATTATACACTACAATAGTACCATAGAGACGGAGATTGCATGTTAATTGTATTATTTTAAGTGTTGGCATACATTGAAACTACAAGGGCGAATCAAAAAGACTTTGCCCATATTTTTTTTCTGGTAAAATAAGATGCATTCAGCAAATTGAACATTTAGATGTTATCCCTTGCACCTTTCACTATTTTTCTACATACAGTAGTCCCCGTGCCGGTTCAGAAATTTGTCCCATCGCAGCACTAATTTTGCAATGCCGTTGCGGTAGAAGTCGGCCGTCTGACTACGGAACCACTGTCGCACTGCTGCCTTGACTTCGTCGTCGCAAGTTAATCGTTGTCCTGCCATGAACTTTTTCAGGTTTTCACGGCCATTTGCGAACTCTGAACACCATCATCTCAAACTTCTCAAAGCTAGACACCTTTCCCCATATGTTGGCGTCATTTCCATGTGGATCTCGATGGGCGTTCGTCCCTTACTCGTTGCTCGTAAGCCGTGGATGTGAAAGCACACCTGCCATTTTGAATGCACTGATAGCAAAGCCGCCGCCAGCGGCAAAGGAAAACTCTATGAGGACTGGCCCATGAAAAGTCCACTACTTCGAATGTATATGTTGGTTCTTGTTTTACATTCGTCGTTTGGCCAAAAAAAAATGGGGGCAAAGACTTTTTGATTCGCCCTCGTACTATAAAATGTTATATTACTGGGAGAGCCGGATAAGTGAAGTGCCAGAATACCGAAAGAGTACCGTACTATATTTAATCTCAGATACAGTTGCATTTCCTCAAGCTGACTAATTGCTGATAATTGCTAGCATATGTGACCACTTTTGGTTGCATGCCAATGATATCCTGGATGGTGCAGGTTGTTATTAGAAACAGAGGAATGTTACTACGTAGCCATGCTATTAAGCGCAGCCACTATAAAGTTCCATACCACTTCAAGGGCCTGTAAAAGTCTGGACATGCTGTAAATTCCAATAATACAAAACTGGCATTCATAAATGATCATTGAAGCTGATTTTTTTGGACAAATGTCATTATGCAAAATCAAAAATTTAATGTGACAGTATTTCTCTCAGATATTATAAAGGAGTGGGGTGTCAGGCACAGTAGGAATACCTACGTGCTAAGGCAGGTATAAACAGCTACTGGATAAATTAAAAAAAAAGTGGATTGGTTTAACCTAACCTAGTTTAATGTAAAGTCCAACAAGATAGCAAATGTAGACCTAAGACCGTTGTAACTACGAAATTTGTGTTAGGTGAAATAAATTTACTAAGATTATTATTACATTTTAGGGACTGAGGTATTTTAGTCAGTTCCTTCTGCGTTTATTTAAAACTTACACTATAACAGCATAATTTAATATTGCTTTGATTGATTATATAATTGAGTGTTTACGATGTATTTTAGCTGATGACATTGCGGTTGCTGTGGACAACCCTGCCATCCTGGGATTCTTCTGACTTTGAATCAGAGCGTTCCTCACTTGCCAAACGAATTCTTTTGCTTTTGGGAAGCATCCTTGTGAATTGTGCCGAAGATCCTACTCTTGAAGCATCCAGTGGCAGATGGCGCCATCCTCGTGCTTCTCTCACTGCATCCTATGTTAGCACTTTGGCAGAAGAACTTGCATCCCTTCTCCGCTCTCTCCATTCTAAACCTGCTTGGAATGAATGTATCAATCGGCTCCTCGTTCGTCGCCTCTCTTCAGTCGCCAAAATGTTTTCAAACCATGAAGTTGTAATGGTAATCAGAATTTTGTGATAATACTTTTGCGATTTGTTCCAATCTGGAAGATGGTTAATTTCTTAAGGAGGATCATGTAGCTTCAGTCGCAGCTTTAGCTGTCGTTGGAGGAATTGACTCCAGGCCTAGGTTAGGTGGAAAAGTGGTTACTGAAGATTTTGGTGTTGGAACTGTGATAGCCATCTCACCTCACGGCAAACTGACTGTTCAGAGTCATGAAAGCTTCACACGGCAAAGGCTGCCGTTGGCTAATGTTGTTCCAGTGAGTTTCCAAACTGTAAAATTTAAATTGCAGGAAACATATGTCATTGACATTTACTTAATTTGAACAACAGGTGCAAGATTCTACATTTAATGTACAACTGATGCCGTTTGATCCAATGCTTGATACATGGGCTTCACTTTTCATCATCGTTTCAGATACAAAGTCGTATCAATTGAACCAAAGTACCATTTCTGGTAAACGTTTTACTGTTTTTATTATTTCAAATGTATCCAATACGATGAATATGTTCTTGTATTTGTTAGGGAATGCTGTAGATGAGAACATTCTTTGTAAACAGAGGCAACTCCTAGGCATAATATGTGCTTGCCGAGCATTGCATTGTAACCGCGAGTTGTTACGAGCTGTCCTGTCAAAGACAGTTCCAGACCCACCTATATCACCAGCAACTGGGATTGGACTTTCCTTGCTAAGTCAACCAGATCCAGACGTTGAACCGGACACTGAATCAGTTTCTGAAGCTAGCGATTCATTTCAAGCAGCCACCACTCCTCCAACTCTTCTGTCTCACTTGTTAATGACCACATCCACAATCCCAAATCCTCTGAAAGCAACATTCAGTCGTAATGACATAGAAGTGAGTATTGACTGTATTACTACAAATGTAATACAACTAAAATTGTACATATTTTTCTTTCTTCATCCACCACAGGCTGCTGCTTTAGCACTCTTGCAATTTTTAAGTGCTGAGTGCACAAGAGCGCAGTTAGCCAAAGAAGCAAATAGTCAACCATCAGACAGCCAAACTTTGGATAGCTATTCTCATGTGGCTCAATCAGTTCCCTCATCTCCTGGAACATCTGGAACTGTTCCAAGAACACATTATATGCGTTCATCATCCAGAAGAAGGCCGAGGACTACATGTCCACCACCTTCTCCTGTTGTACTTCAACTCATGGAGATGGGATTCTATCGTCAAAGTGTGGATGCCGCACTGAAAGCAATCAGTGAGTTAAAGGAATTTCACAAAAATGAAATAAAAACTGCTACTATATTAAATATAGTTAAGAATTGCAAATGTGTAATCCTTAAAAAATTACGAAAAGAAATTGCATTTTCGAACACGGAACAGGATTGTAAGACTGTTTGACTGTGAGACGTAATTTCATTAGATATTGGTGTACATTATTATTCCAGAGTGGCAAAATTTTATCCCTGGTTACATGTTCCAAAGTCTCTTGTTTATTCTGCAATCATGCACCAGCTTTGGTTTTCACAAATTTGTGTTGTTCATATTTATTTTAATATTATAATTAACTTTTATTTTGGTCAACTCTTTTTGGAAATATTAAATGAGCTCCCATTGCCTGAATTAAGATACCTTGTAAACGCTTTCCATTGACATCGATTTCATGTTACAAAACTAATTACTGCAGTACTAGCACCTACATGATGACCAAAGCCTCACAAACTTAGAATGACAACAAACTACATATTTATTATTATTATTATTTTTATTGTTATTGTTATTGTTATTGTTATTGTTGACGTTGTTGTTGTTGTTATTATTATTATTATTATTATTATTATTATTATTATTATTATTATATTAAATAGACATTGATAAAATTATTTATGTTAATTTATTGCAGTAGCCATGCATGCATTAATTACTAATATTTAGGAAATGTGGCTCCATATAATATATAATAATTTAACTTGCATGCAACAGGAAATTTTAGAATTGCTCTAAATTACATGTCTAAGATGTCAATGTTATGTAAAATTTAAATAGGAGGTCCTGGTGACAGTGTTCCCAGTGCTGAGGCACTCGTTGCTTATCTTCTGGAGAAAAGCGAGTCGGTTTTCGGCTCCAGACCAGTTGGAGGAGCATTTGTGGACATGACTGATTTGCTGGATTGCTGCACAGATTCCGATTCAACAGTTGACGAGTTGGAAGATATTGAAAGCTCAATTCCTAAGGTTGTACACGATGAAGAAACATCTTATATTTCTATGTATTCAACTAAGTTTTTAATTATGGTGATTTACCCATGACCAGGCACCATCGGGCGAGATTTCGTACCGCCGAAGAAGTGATTTTGATAGCAATGATGAATATGCTACGTATGTTCGAGATCGAGTCCAACCTGGAATGATGGTCCGTTGCTGTCGTACATATGAAGAAGTGCATGAAGGCGATGTGGGCCGTGTTGTCAAAGTAAAATTCCAAAATGACCATGATGGCAACTAAGCTTTGGAGAAAATAACGCTTTTCTATAACTTCTTTTCTAACTTTATTTCAGTTGGATAGAGATGGATTGCACGACCTAAATGTGCAGGTTGATTGGCAACGAAAAGGCAACTCGTACTGGGTACGTTACATCCATGTGGAGCTACTAGGAACTGTTCAGCCGGTTGCTGGTACGTGTGTACAATACTTGGTAGAACAAATGCACTTTGTGCTAATTTACATGTCCTTTGTGCAGCAATATCTTGACATCAATTAATAAGATAGTGATTACAATAAATTTCGTCAAACATTATGCAGGGTTAATCACAGCAACCTGACCATTTTTAAATGTTTAGTACTCAGTTGATTTTCGTAAACATGCAAATGAAAGGTGAGACTGTGCCAAAATGACAGATGGCAATGTACAAAAAAGTAATCGTTAATACATCAAAATGTATTATGACGTCAACATAGATGTGTTTTAGTGAGACTATAGACCTCACAGACAGAGCATTGGCATCTAAAGAATGAAATTGTGAAGCCATAAAGAACACAGCTAGTGCTCATGTCAAGTCCTAATCTCAACTAATCATGTCCATCATGAAATTTATCCAGTTTTTAAAGTTTTATCTATACAAGATTCAATTGCTCAAAGTTGAAAAATGACTGAAAAGTCAAAATTACATTTTATAGACTTAATTGGGGCTGCAATGTCAATGTTGTTTATATTCAAAATATGATATTTAAATAGTTCCATTAACAAGTATTTCATTTCTTCTTAATTATAGCTGCTGGTGGGCTTATTAAAGTTGGTGATCATGTGCGAGTGAAGCCCTCGGTAGTCACTCCAAAATACAAATGGGGATCCGTTTCACATCACAGTGTTGGAATAGTTACAAGTGAGATTTGTGTTTCAGATTACATTTATCCAGGTAATGGTTTGGAGTGCCTGCGCATAATAGTAGAAATTCTAAGAGACTGTAGTTCTAAATGCAGAAAGTTACATCATAATTATGGCTGTCATTAATAAGTTGTTGCGTTATTATTAATTATATAGCTCTTGCATGTAGAGAATTTCTTACTTAATTTTTCGTGAGCAAAAGAAAATGCAGTTTATGAAATCTAAATTACAGGCCAAGACTATGTATAACTATTTCAATTATTGATATTCGGACTAGGTAAATCCTATTTAAATATTTCGGTTACAGGTATCTTGATTGCTCTTTCTATCAATAGGTGTAGGTAGGAATGGGCAAGATGTAGTAGTGAATTTCCCCCAGCAAACAATGTGGACTGGGCATGCTTCGGAGATGGAAATAGTACCCAGCACTCACCCAGGAATTCTGTGAGTTTTACAACATGGATTTACTTGTTTAACTTGTACAGTGTGGACGTGTAATAAAAGTGCTGTATTTTCAGATGCTGTGGTTGTGCTGCTTATCCTATATCTGGACCACGTTTCATCTGCCGTACCTGTGAGGAATTCAACTTATGCGAGATGTGCTTTAAGACAAGGCGCAGCCATCGCCATTATTTCAGCTGCATCCAAAAGCCAGGTTCTTTTCTCTTAAATTTGTGTTTTTATCTCTAAGTTGTAGAATGTGAATTTCTGCATTGATAATGGAAGCAATTAAAGCTTAATTGCCGACTTAGCGTGTAAACATATTTTCAATAATAATCGATAATTAAGTAAATTCTATTGACATTTGCAATTTTTTCCTGGTTTAAATTGTTTTACTGCAGGTGACCGACCGAAAAATGCAGGGAGACCTGGGAAGACATCAAGATCTGTTGAACCTGGATTGTCGTACCCTTCTCTATTATCTGATGCCGATGAAAATTCAATATTGAGTGGTTCTCGAGGCGTTACTGACAGCAATGGAGGAGTCTTGATTGACAGATGGTCCCAGTGTGTAAAGAATTTGAATGTTTCATCAAGAGAGAGTCTAGCTCGTTGGTTAATCGATGGGCATAGAACTTACTGGCAAAGTTGTGGTTCACAGGGAAAGGTATAAATAACCATATGGAAAGTGCAAGTCAATTTGGATAGAAAAGTTGTCATTCATTCTTGTTTGGTTCTTGTTAGCACTGGATCAGGCTGGAAATGCAACCAGGCATTGTTATTCATCGCTTGCGCATGGATGTTAACCCATCAGATTCTAGTTTTATGCCATCACTTGTAGTTGTCAGTGGAGGCGAATGCCTATCAAACATGAATGAACTGAAGACAATAAATATTGCCAAAACTGATACCTGCATGACGCTTCTCTCTGACATGACAGAAGCAAGTTAATCACATTAAAATGAAAACTGTTGCTCTATTAGCATGCAATGTGTAATGTCTGTTTTCATATTTACAGTATTATCGATTTATCGAAATTGCCATACGCCAATGTCGCAGCTGCGGCATTGATTGCCGTGTTCATGGAATTTCAGTTATCGGACGACTACGAAGTGATGATGATGAGGTTCCATCTCTTTCAGCCATCTTGGCTTCTGATACTGAAGATCCAGATGGGCCTAAATGTTCAGGAGTTTGCTCAGCAGAGAATACAAATGGAAGATCTCTGCCTCCTGATGCCCCAAAGCGAGACTCAAATGTAGAAGTTCTTGTATGGGGATTAAATGACAAAGATCAGTTAGGAGGTCTGAAAGGGTCGAAGGTTAGCAATGCTAATATTTGATGTACCTGAGCTTTTGATGAGTTATTTGTTATTATTTTTTTTAAAAGATAAAACTTCCTGTTCCATCTGAGACACTGTCGTTACTGAATCCAATTTGTGTGTCTGGTGGTTCGAAAAGTCTTTTTGTAGGTGCGTATGGTGAAATAACTTACCATAGTTTGATGGCTAGGTTTTCATACTTTTTTCTTTCTGCTGTCCAGTTTCCCAGGAAGGTCGTGTTTATGCTTGCGGAGAAGGCACTAATGGTCGTCTGGGGTTACACCACAGTAATAATGTATCATTGCCATGCCCTATAATGGTACTATCTCAGTATGTTGTCAAAAAGGTTGCTGTTCATTCTGGTGAGTGATATTATTAAGAAAATCGACATTGACATAGGCAGATGAAACATAATGAAATTGTTACCATTGCACATTATAATCTTTACCTTATCCAAATTACTAATTTCATGGTTGGTGTATTCCGAAGTAAGAAATGGCAACTTAGCATGTACATTTATAATACACGAAGCATGTTCACATATAGATTTTAAAATGACTTTTCCTATGTTCTGGTGTGGCTAATTTTAAATAAAAAGCCTGTAATTTAATCAACGTGAAAGGCCATGAGTCTGAATGATCTCTGCAAATGCATTTTTCCTAAGAATTCTAATGAAACCTGCAAATCATGTAGCATTTTGTCATACTAATTTCCTTGTTTAAGTTAACTGTATAGGGACAGAAATATAACGTTCAGATGGCTTTGAAAGGAAGGTTGAAGATCACTCCTGCTTTTAAATTCTAAACCGTATCAGCATTTACCTCACTCATTTCAATCTAAAAGTCTCGTGGAATTAACTGTCCTCACCATG
>WWPM01018044.1:0-10248 GCA_023279145.1 Glomeris maerens | reverse complement strand
GACAAACAAAAGATCACGTGCAGTCTATTATAGTTATGAAATTGCTAGATTTGTTTCAAAATTACCAACTCGGGTTGACAAATTTGCATTGAATTTTCATTCAGCATTTGGATCCTTAAAATTGTTGAGTTCCAATAACCAACTCCCAACTTTGGTTTTGTTGACAATATGGTAATACAGCTTTAATGAGTGCGAAAATATAGAAAGTGACCAGATTATAGTTGGTTCTACTATTTCAATTATCTGAATTAAGTCATATTGTACAATGTAAATGTAACTGCTATTTTTAAGTTTAATTTGTTAAATGTTTTTCTTAAATTGAAATGAATGTTTTAGCGAAATAAAACTTATATATTCCGAAAAAATCATTTCAATGTGAACTAAATTATATGAACTATTCACAACTACAGCTGCAAAATATTTCGATAATCAAAGTAATTATTTTGAACGAAATGTTACTTTTTTAAATTTTTTCCAAATCAATCTGGAATTCACAGAGCTAGTCCACATTTGCAATAAAAACAGTAATTTGGAGAGAGGAAATGTTGCGTCATTTAACACTTGTAAGCTATTATTTATTTGTGTCTGTTACAAGAGCCTTTTCCAAGTGTTGAATGGCCCTTTCTTGATAGTCCTATCGCGTCATTTAGGCCTATGATCGATCGAAGAAGCTCTTTTAGGCTTGTATATAGCGTTTTTATTCGCTTCGGTGCTCTGATTTCTCATGCAAGGACTCTTTTAATGCAGAACAGTGCACAGGTGTATATATATATATATATATATATAGGCCTATACACTTACCAAAGAGATTCAGTGTACACATTTCTTTCTATTATAGTATAGGCCTACATACTTGGTCTTATAAGAGTATTAAATGGCGCTGTGTCACGTGGTTGCGGCACGAATGAAGTATCGATAATCGGATTTGGTGCAAATGCCCCAATATCCTCATTATCACATGATCTTGTGATTAAATATTAGCCTGTCGTAATTCTGTCTTTCAGCACGCGAATTACTTTAATAACGTCGGGACAAAAATTTCGGCCCATACGTTATTGTAGGCCTATATGTTTGTGTATAAAGTCATTGACTTAAATTTATATAGATGTTGCAAATATTTAAATATTTCCACACTATGAACTCGCTCTTCTGTAATACAATGACTTATATGGATTGGTAATTATGCTTTCTCAATACCCATTTTCTAAAATGTCACATATTGTAACATATATAGTATTATGGCAAAAAATAATGCATATAATCTAAATATTCAAATTGTAAAAGGCCAACATTTGCATCTTTCTTTCATTTGGAATTCTGTGTTGTATGTAATATGTAGAATTGAGTTTTTATATATGGGAATTTGTAAATGTGATTTCTGTACATTATATGTGCATGGGGTTTACTCGTAACAGGTCCCAGAATTCCTTTTTAGTTCCTTATCTTAAAAAAAAAATAAATAGAGATCGCCTTCCATAAAACTTGAAATCCTAACATGCTTCCATAAAAGATAAACATATATAATTCACAGAGATATATATTTAATTATGTAAGCCTTACATTTAAATAACGGGTTAATTTGCGTGCGTTTTAAGATTACTTTTAGAAATTAATACGTGATATTTTTAATTGTACATGTATTAGTTATTATTTAGCTGGGTTCAATAAATTGATGTACGGTGTAGTGTAATACTAGCCTTGGTGGGGAAAGAAATATAAACAGTGGAAACTTGTGGGCGACAAAAAAACATCTCGAAATCGAGCGCTGCATGGCAGTTATTAATTTTGTATCAACTGCGGAGCGGCGCCAATTCAAATGCTATTTGTTTTTTGTCGATAAATATTTGCTGGTTATTTACAACTGGAAATTGTAGACTGTTCTGAGCGCATTTAACATGTTTAAACGAATGCAACACATAATGTTATGCGTCCCAACTCGGTTCGGGCCAATAACAAGCAGCCCTTTTGCCGGTTGGGTTGCTCTTTCCCTCAAAGCTACTCTTCTATTGGCCATGCAGGCAAAGGCGCTTATAGGGTCGCTTTCTATTCTGCAAGTACAGTAGAGCGTCGTTTATCCGCACTAATTGGGACCAAGGGTTGTGCGGATAACGATTTTTGTGGATAATTGAACATGCGTTTATTTAATGCAGAAAAACATGTACAGAACACACAGTACTGCTTTTAGACCTTTCTTCGCTATCTAACTTCGATTCATAGCTCAAAATTTCTTCTTTTCATGCTTTAATATTATAAACAGTCCTATTTCCGATCTTATAACATCGCCTTTATCGTGTCTATATTGATACTCAAACTTTTTACTCGATTGATCAAACATTCCGATTTTGTTTAACTTGGTCACTACTCGTTCAGGTCATGGTGAATACTGCATAAAACCACAATTTTACTGTGCAAAAGGTGTGTTTCAGGAGTGCGGATAATTGACGTTGCGAATAATTGACGTGCGGATAAACGACGTTCTACTGTAATTCTTTCTTTCTTATGCATGCGTGGCAATCCTTTGAAGAAGTTTCTTATATTTGGGCAGCGGCTAATTAAGACATCACGTGCTCTGTCGTCTGAAAAGAAATGATGTAATTCCGTCGGCGTTGTGTTACGAGTACTCTCTGGTGACCCAACAAAACTGGATCGGATTTCTGGCAGTGCACCGACCGTCGACATTTTTCACGCTCGGATTTCAAATATTTCACGGTCTTAACCGACTTCACTTTTTACTATTATCTCCATGCAAGCGATCGATGTTTGTTCCACGAACCACTAACGACATAACCGTCCATCAAGGTGACACGACCCGTTGCTAGGCAACCGCAACCGCAACCCCATCATCCCCCCCCCCCTGGCTCTTGCATCCCTCCCAATAAGCATTTGCATAATATCCTACACAAACAATCTCTTATAGAATTGCACCACAACTTTTCCCCCAAATTTCCTATTATATTCATGCAGCTATACTCTCAAGCAAAGATTTTACCAAATTCCCAGATTCAAATACTTTATATTGGTTGGATGTGAAGGATCTTCATTCCAACATAGGCTTGCAACTTGATTTGTCAAGAAAGTACAGTATCACAATGCAGTACAAATTTTACTCATCATTTGTATACTTGCTATATTAATTTCTTGATCTACTAGATTTTTCCTTATTTTAAGGACAACAGGCCAATATGAAAATGTCTTAGCAACATTATATCAAATTGTAATTTTGAAAAATGCAAATTAGGCTAATATGGCATTAAAGCAAGACAGCAAAAAACTCATGAACATAAAAAATCCTTTCTAATCACACATACTCAAAGTGTTAATATAAATTTGTAATTGATATAATCGATTAACCATGGAATATATTAATTTGCTATTTTGTTCAATTTGCACAGGTTTTGTCGTTAATTGAATTGCCTAAACTTTCTTTATGAGGAGATTCATTTCAATTGACAGAAATACCACAGCTTGCATAGCACTACCTGTGTGCTGTATATATAAATATTAAGACCTACAGACTGCAATATTTCACATACATATCTATGAGTATATAGTGAGTGAGTGCATGGTCCTACCTGTGGCTTTCGTCTTTGCTGCTGCTGCACTATATGTGTGCAAAATCTGGCGGAACCGTTTTGGCCCAGTGGAACAAATGCTCTTGGTGAGTGTATAGTGTGCATACTGGGAGTGTACTACAAACCCAAGTATATAGGGAACCGGAGGTGAAGGGAGGGGCCGGGGCCGGCGACGGCGACAGAATCTCATCAAGTTTTCATGGGAAAAATTGCTCTGCTCCCTATACAACCATTTGTGGGAGGACATTGTATATGAGAGGGGGGGGGAATGTGTTGGGGTTGGGGGGGGGGGGGGGGGGGGGGGGGGGGGGGTTGCAATTAGGCAGCAAATAGTCACGCTCGAATACTGCTGCATATACAGCATATAGTATACACACATGCAGTCAAGCTCCACTTTTCCCCAACCTAATAATATAAAGTCCCTAATTTGATTGCAGATACATAGCGTAATAAGATTGAGGCTCGCAATCTATGTAAGTGTGCCAGTGTGCACTCGTCCAAATGATACAGAGACGCTAGCGGAGCAGGTTACACACCCTCATTCTTCTCCATCTACATGAAACCGCATGCCACCAACACAAAGTCTAGGTTTTTCTTATAGAGCGCAACGCGTGAAGTTCACGCCAAGAGTTTGAAAGCTTCGTGTATAGTACCAACCTTGGAGTGCCTTGTTCCTCGCAAGTAGTGCCAGAAGCACCTCCTGATCTGCTCCTACTGACCCCGAAGATGATCCAACGATGCCGGATGGTGAAGGTAGGGATGATGTTGCCGACATGGAAGACGCTCGCAAGCGTCCGATGCGATGGACAGCTGCCGATGATAAGGCTGTCATGCGAAGAGTTACAGTTACAGTTGCAGTTTACACCATGGCAACTAGGTGTGAAACCATTTGGAACCAAACGCAACCATGAACGTTTCCGGAACTATAGTTTGGGTTTGCGCCGGTGAGTTTTGCGGCGCGGAGCACGCGGACACCCAATTTGGTAAATGGCAGGTTTGCAGTGTTAGTGGTGGTGTATTATAGGTGGGGAGGGATGGCTGGCTGCTGACTGTGTGTAGCTGTGCTGCACTCGATTTTCCTCCACTTTAATTTCGATAAGTGCTCGACGGCGAAGAGTCGCTCCAGGGTCTTGGCGAGCGACTGCACTCGTGCCAGCTTGCCCCAGACATGGTTTTCTGGCGCCTTTTTTTCCTCTTCTTCCTCTCCACTGCTCGAGAAAGAGAAAAGGGGGAGGATGGTATAGAGAGGAGGTGGGGTAGCAGCTACCCATAACCCCCTTTTTTACCATATACACACATCCTCCTGTTGCCCAGCCACCAATATTGCTGCACGTCAATCGCTGACTGACATCTCGTCTGTCAAATTGTTGGTCACTCCCAGTTGGTGTGTGCTGCGTGTACCACGTGATCGCACACCTCATTACCATTCACCATGCCTTGCTACGTGCTTCTTCCGAGCTCCTCCTACTTTCGTTTTCATCCAAACCGCTGCGCGAAACACCCACTCGCACTAGCAATATTACTTTTGCCATCTTCTTAAAATGTATTTCACGTTGTCTTGGTTGCAGCTAGCACTCACTTATTTTTCTTATATCGCGCAAAAATCATTTTGCCAATAATGATTTCTGGAGATTACAAGTATATAAAAGCCTCGAGATGAGTTTCTTGGTAGATGATCATATACAGTTTGAAAGATGCGGTACTTCTGCAGGGACAATTTATGTTGAATTGTTTATGCTTAAATTTGAATGGTATATTGCGTTGTATTTATTTTAATATGAATAATAATCCATTATTCATGTGGTGTTTGCTAGTGCACCTGTATCATTTGTAGATTTCTTTTATGCAGCAGGATCTTTCGAGACCAATTCTTGAATGAAATGATATTCATATAAGTTGGTAAGGTCTATTGGTTATTTTAGTTGGCCTATACAAGATGACAGCAAGCAATTTACTATATAGTTTATAGTTAACGGTTTCAGACTTTTATTGATTTGTGTAACCAGAGTTCAAAACATGCATTAATATATAAATTCGTATAGAATATAGTTTGTTGTTTATGATTTTAACCGAATTGGATTAGTTTTCTGCGCTTAGTTTTCCTGTTCGCAAATTGTAATTGTGATTAATATTTCACATTACTGGAATTGAACATATGTCATTTAATTTACTTATAACTGAAGTTTGAACAATGACAAAAGTAGGATTGCCAAAGCAAGTTGTTTTTTAAGAAACAAAGTAATATGAAGCAGCTGGTAATTGAATCAATAAACGTATAGTTCTGATAAAAGTCTACTTAAATGTCATGTTTTTTAATGTTATATAAGATTAACTCTCTAATGTAATTTCGATCGCAGTACATATATTCATTTGACGATTGACAACTACGATTATGAAATTCATAAATTCAAATTGGAAGCTTCCAATTGCAAACATTAGATGTCGTTCAGCCAATCGAAGCAACTAAATCATGTGGGCGTTGCAATTAGGCGTGGCTGTAATTGTAAATCAATAACCAATAAACTGCGAGCTCGATACCATATCTGGGTTGAGTACAGCGCCACCAGTGGTGGCTTTCAAACATAGGGCGCCTTTGATGAGGCAAAAACTATAAATTCTAAGATCTACAAAATTTGTGGATTACCCCTTTAGTTGTAATAAAGTGGTGGAAAGCAAAGGGGTATTACAGTATTAAAAAAATGCATTGTTTAGTAACTGTTCCGGTCGATGAAACAAATGGGAGAGAGAGAGAAATCGATTGATTTTATTAGACGTTTGTGCCATGTTATGTCTGTTGGAGGTGTTTTTGTCCATTCAGTTTTCTTTGCGGCTTCTGTGTTTGTCCTGCCCAACTTGACGTCGTTCAACTTGACGAGATATAAGCCATGACTCTCCCTATCTCTCAACTCACACATTGGGTCCTATATATATAAAATGGGTCCCATTTCTCTGACTCTACATCACGCCTGATCGCCCTTAGCACTGAGGCTGCATGGAGACTGGCAGCCATGTTTTTTCCCCCCCTTTCTTTTTTATTTGCCATATTTGACTTTGGACTGCGCAATTTGCCGGCCTTTGCGCTTTTTGGCAAATGCATGCACGCATGCGTGCATGTTGTCAATTGTATATACACGCGACATTTTCATATTATTCACATGGTAGGCTTAGGCTATGCTGCTATATATGCAGTAGGATTGACGCCGGCGGCCATTTTTCCCCTATTCATGCGTGACAACTGTCCTTTCGTATTCGCTGTCATGCGTGTAAACTGCCCACTTCTGGTCCAAAAGTTTCTCCCTTTATCATTCGCAGTCTGTTTTCCATTTCCCCTTTCAAAACATATAACTTATCTTCTTGTTATTGTTGCATGTCGACATATTCTTTTCCATTCGTTAAAGTTTTGTGCATTGAAGTCGGTTCTCCGAATTGCCTCGTTTGGCAAATGTGACAACCTATTTTTCTCCAAGTTTATAATATTTAGACTCCGAAAAGTGAGTATTAACTTCAGTATATTAAGTTTGTCTTGATATGAATAAGGAAATAATTCACTAGAGTAAACAAACAAAATTGTCTTTCATTCCATGACAACTATACAGGGTGGGGCATAAGTAACGCTTTTTTGAGAATAACTTGTGAACGCTTGTAGCTAGGGGTTTGAATGTAAAGAGGGAAAAAGATTATCGGTACTGGGCAGTTCCCGTACACCCACCGGAAGTGAACTTCTTAGGCAAGAGCGTCGCGGTCAGCTCATATGAATTTCCGTTGCCAACATTAAGGGGCAGTGGCATTTCATGCAGGGAAGTAGATGGGCAGCGAAGCCGGCGTGTCGCCGCACATGGACACCCTCTGTTCTTTGTAGTTTTACACCCCTGACATCCCTGAAACAAGTTCTAAGGGTGTTATAATTTAATCAGGGTGTAATTAAATGTGCATATTTCATTAAAAAAAAATTAATTACACCAAAAGGGTGTTATGGTTGGGACTAAAGGTGCAACAAAATTTCTATACGTACTTAAAAAATTAATTTGGTAATTGCCTAGTTGGTTCATTATTGAAATGCGATATATTTTAGGAAAATCGTATATTACAGTTTAGTCCAGCGTAAAGATTTAAACCAGAGCTTCATGAATTTGTATTTGTTGTCAATTTTAAAAATGTCGGGAGAAACTTTTGGTCCACTGCCATATTGTATGTGTGTATATAGCGAGTATCCGCCACATCCCCAGTTGTTTGTTCAACAAATGGACAATTCATGCACATTCTCCGATTTGCGTGGTACATCCGATTAACCGAACATATCGCTTGCTCTGTCACATAACATAACACGATTTTCGCTTTTCCTTTTCTATAATTCAAGATGGCCGCGTAATTCTATAAACGTAAATTGCTTTTGCTGTTTCTGTTTGCACAACGAAATGTAATATAGGTATCGTTGCAATTTGTTTTGCAAAATGAATACAGCTGGAAATCCAATTCCACAAATTTATTTTAGCATGTATAGATCTTGTTTAACCAGCTCCTTTCTATATAGGACACTTGGTGTTGTTAGTTTTATTTCCTTCCTTGGAGGGATTGAAAGGGGTTACATTTCCACATCTTAACTCTCCACTGTCGTCTTTGTTGTCATCAATATTACATGCCATACTTTCAAAGTTATTCACAATTTGACCAGACTTTTCGGTCACCCTGTATATACTCGTATTCATGTATGAGTACAGACCTAAAGTTTATAGGTAACTGTATAATTCTGATGCAATTCGTTTGGCCATGCAAGTAAATTATTATTTTGTCGTTTAAAGCATGTGCAAATAAACGATTTTCAAGTTTCTTGAACCAAGATGGCCGCCGGTCGATCGCAGCGCCGATACAATTCCCTTTGGAACGATGCATGCACACGTGTTGTGTCTCTACTTGCCCATCGAAATAAGTGCTTCAGTTTTTAGTCTCATATTTTTTCGCCAATTTCGATCGAACACACCTTTCGCACCTGCGCACATATTCGCCTCTTCCGTTTTATTTAGGCTGCTCGGGTGGGCGGGGTCATTTGCATAATGCATGCGCAGCTTTGGCACAGTCTGCTTCATTTCGCCTCTCGATCGAATTATTTGCATACCGAGGATTTCATTTGCATAACTTCGACTGCTCGAACAGCCGCCTGTTTACATTTAAATTCAAATATTGAAATTCATATATGCCCATACCAATGCACATTAATGCAAATGTTTCCCATTATCTTTGCTTGTAATTATAACTACTATCATGAAAACTCCTTTATATTCCTTGTTTTGGGCAACATTGCGACGAATTCAATATGCATGTAGATATGAATATGTTAATATGATGAGATAATCCGTTAATCGTAAACTTGACAAGTAAAAGAAGTGAATGAGAACTTCTTTTCTTAGTTTAATTGCCAACTAATAGTTTCAATTCTGCTACAGAATCATCATCAGGGGCTTGTGTACCGGATTACTACAATTACGAGGTTATAGGAATATGCAGAAATAGGCCTACTGTAATTTTATGATGAAATTATATTTAAGAATATATAATCTTGAATGTTTTGACCTGACAAATTCTTGGATTTGTCTTGATCATCGTTTAAAGCAGTTAAATTATCATTATATTGGAAGAATCTTTTGAATTAAACTTATGATATACGAGTTAGAGTTTCAAATATACACTGTAATGCATTTTATTGAAAGTAAATAACATATCAAAGATAAAATAGATGTTTTATTCCAGGTTGGACTGTTTTAACGAATCTGGAGAAAACGTAATTAAAAATGCAAAGTGTATATATAGGCCTATAGCAACAGATAAAAGCAATATAGCAACTGACATATTTTTCAAAATTAAAGTTTTTATCTTACCAAGTTACAATTGCAAAATTAGTGAGTGTGTGCTCTCCATTGTTAGGGGAAAAAATGTGCACTTTTAAGGTGGGAAGATTTGCAAAGATTCTGTGTGATAACAGTTTGTGGAAATCGATGAAGTTGCGGCAAGATGAAAGTGAAAACTTTGCAAATAGCCTATTGCCTCGATATGCATGAAGTTTAAAAATGAGTTTCACTCGTTATGCACAAGGCTGGCATGTATGCATGAATATAAGGCGATTGGTAGTGGAAAAGTATGTGTGTGCATGTGAATAGGGAGTGGGGATAAAAGGACCGGCGTAGATAAAGAAGGATAAATGCGGATTGGCACTAGTGCTGACAGAAGCGACCGCAAGAGGGCGTGGCGGAGTAATCGCATGGAAAAAGATGAAGCCATCGCCTGTAATGAAAACTTTTCGTCCTTACAAAAGCCAACTTTGCATATTACTAAAAATAATGATGATTTTTTTGTACACAGTGTGCGATATGCAAGAAGGAAAAATATTTTTGGCTTCTAATATCGATTTTCCTGTTGGGCAAGTAATTATGCTTCTAGCCAATAATTAGTGTTGAAAATTTCCTGTAAATATTTAATTCCAATTGTTCAGTTGTTTGCCAATTTTTCACATGCACTATTATACCCAAATATTTGGCCAACTACTGGTAAAATTCCATTCCCTTTCCTGAGAATCAATCCTTTGTTACACCTATTAATATATTCATTAATATATGCCATATGTACACTTGCAAGTGCATCTTGTTCAACATTTTCCATTATTAATCGCATTGTTGCAGTATTT
>WWPM01018043.1:0-15954 GCA_023279145.1 Glomeris maerens | reverse complement strand
ATCAATATTGCGAGGCAATCGCACGCGTGCAATGGGTTACACTAGTTACCATATTACAGTATTGCGCGAGCATAAATTCCGAGCAAGAAAGTTGCAACGATCAATATTGAAACCGAAATCACGTTCAAAATCATAGAAACCCAGCAAAGAAAACTCCGATCCTTCCTCCCCATACGTCATTATATAAATTTGAAGCTTAAACATAGAGGTACATTGCATTCTTCTAGAGTTTCGTGTATGAATTTCAAATTTGCACATTAAATTCCTGCGCAGAGAAGTTGGGGGAGTGGTAGCGGTAGCGGTTTAATGAACAGTGGCGAAAATGCGCAAAAACTATGGTGAAAATAACAATAATCATATACGGACTGCGACTGTTGAACAGTGATTTGAAGTAAAAACTGGCTATTTGGGATTGAAAAGACGGTTGTCATAATTATTCGGCTGAAAATGCGATCGCAACGAAATGTCACGTGCGCCATTCAGACGACTGCAAAACTACGCATTTCCGCTCTCAAACTCTTACCTGAGTCGTCATTGAACAACTTCCAGAGAAAACGGCACGAAATACTTGTCCATCTACAACGTTATTTGACTCTTGAAGACGAAAGGTGCGAAGCCGCCGCCATGAAATGAAAACAAAACATGGCGGTTATCGGTTCGCATTGCTTAATCGCAATTGCCTAATTCCAATGCCGGTATCGATATTATCGATACGCGCAAAAAATGGCGGGAATAATTAAATGGAAAACGGCGCCATAATAATAAAATCAAAACGTCGTTCACCACAATACAACCGGAATCATATAAATAAAGACGAACGTTACAGATTACAATATTCATGTTTTTGATTGGAATCATTTCAGTGTAACTTGTATTGGTTAACTACTCTTAATATTAATAAAGAGGCTAGTTTAAAGGTTATACATTCTTCTGAAATCTGAATTGTTTTTATCTCGTTCACTAACTTGAAATAGTACATAAAATATTTGACAAGCCTTCATTTTGCAAAGATAATGACAGTAAAGATTTATGTTGTCATCATTCAACTATCTTGTATATCTCACTTCCATATAAGATTACTCAGAAAATTTGAAAATCTACTTAGAACACATACACAGTATCTAGAACTTTCATTCCAGTCCGTCTTTAGGAAACGAGCTGCCAATACTTATCCAGTAAGTATAGTACTAAACCTAATATAATAATTAAGCCTACTGTGTTATATTTTTTTTAAAGAAATGCAATTAGAAAATAATGGAGATTTTATAACAGAAATAAGAAATCGAAACATTGAAATATTACGATTCCTATAAATTGGCAAAAAACATAACCTACTTTTATTATGTTTATTAACTTCTAAAACATGCATTAAGCAATTTCTAACATTGTTATAGAAATGAGAAACAATTTCATAAGTATGCCTAATTGAAATTTTCATTTCTTACAGAGAAATTCATTTCAAAAGCTCTTTATTTATTGCATTAAAGCAATTTCTAGAAAACTTAAAACAATGAAAACAGTGTTCCTAATTCTGCTGCTTCCTTTCACCAGTAAGTTTGTAGCACACTAGTATTTTCTGAAATTAATTGCTTTTTAGTGTCATATATAACTATAATTAATCATTTTCCCTTCTGTCAATTAGGTTGCCTGTCTCACGGAATCAAAGGTTAACAAAATCTAATACTACCGATATAAAAAATCAATATTGATAACAATGTAGGACACTCAATAAGTCTGTAATATACATACATGTTCTTTTTTTTGTGGAAATTATTAAGATGGCGCTGATGTAAAATGCACAACTCCAGGGGAGATTTTACCAGACCCTTATGACTGCGCAATATACTATGTATGCGATATTACTTTTTTCCCCCAGGAACTTTCATGTCCACCAGGTCAATATTTTAACCCACAAACTTCGCAATGTGCTCCTTCCAGCACTGTTCCATGTGGAGGTATATATCTAAAATCGGAATTAAACATTGATTACAGTATAATAAATTCAGATTAACCAATGCAACAGTGCATTGAATTATTTATCCAAGTAAACGCACAGTATAAAATTCAAATTACAATATCCATAAAATTAACAAATGAATTTGCTTCCATAATTAAAAATAATAACATAATTTACAAAAAAGTATTACACAATTTGTATATGTATAATCCATTCAAAAGAAGTTGAGAAAAAAGGCGTGACATAACCGGTGCTCGCGATTGGCTACGTTGGAAAAAGGATTGTCTTGTGGCTTCTGCTGCCAATCAGGATATCGGAATCTATACAACTACTCACGCCCACATATCACGTGGTTTTCGCTACCCAATAAGCTTTGAATATGGGCACGCCTTTTTTATCAACTTATTTTGAATGAACTATAGGTTACAATTTAATGTAAAATTAAAATGCAATTATTTTAAAACAATGTGCGTCATTCCATGTAGTATAACTTGGAAATTATTTCAATGCGCATAAATTCGATTGAAATGGAAACCTGTTTATTGTTATGCCATCAATTCCTACAATGACATATAGACCATTCAGTCAGTAAATTGGATGAACTTTGTATAAATTTTCAGAAATACAATGCAAAACGCCAGGCCAACTGATTCCAGATCCCAAAGACTGTACACTGTTTTACATCTGTGATCTGAACTTAAACGCCTTCCAGGAACAATGTCCAAATGGTCAAGTATTTGACCCAGCTGATGCTGCATGTGATGAGCCAAGTAATGTGCAAGGCCACTGTGGTGGTGCCGTTACAATCTCAACTACATCTGGTTTGCATCAAAATTTACACATCAATCGCAATAAATACTGTACATATCAATTTTCAAGTATATTATTGCAGGACCAACAGCGCCTCCCGAGGTGCATTGCACAACACCGGGACAAATGATACCAGATCCATACGACTGCCAAGTATTCTACATCTGTGATGCAAACTTGGTCCCACAATACAGACATTGTGGAGGAGATTTGGATTTTAATCCTGCAATTGGAAATTGCGATGTCCCAGAAAATGTCATATGTCCTGGAGAAGTATCAACAACAAGTGGTAATTTAATTTAATTAACACTGCATATTGTTGCTCTAACTATAGTTCAAAAGAAGTTGAGAAAAAAGGCGTGCCCATAGTCGAGGCTTATTGGATCGCGAAAACCACGTGATACGTGGGCGTGAGTAGCTGTATAGATTCCAGCATCTTGATTGGCAGCAGAAACCACAAGACAAGCCTTTTTTCAATGTAGCCAATTGCAAGCACCGCTTATGTCACGCCTTTTTTCTCAACTTCTTTTGAATGGATTATAATCAAACTTCTCGAAATTAAGAGAAATGTATTAGGTAATTTGTATTTGAAATGAATTAATATCCTGTCAAATGCTTCATGTAGTTCTGCATCTATCCATACAGAAAATTTGTATGAATAATATTACTTTAAATGTTTGTGAACAAAAAGTATAAGTAATTACAATCTGTTGCTATATGGAGCAGCAGGCAGATTATTTCTTTGCAATTCTGGAAAGTAATTGAATAAATAAACATTTCTAATTATAAGTACACTGCATCAGACATTAGATTACAATGAAAGTAGCATTTCAAGAATAAATAAAACAATTGAAACACGTATTATATACCAGCTCCAACAGCGCCTCCCGAGGTACATTGCACAACACCGGGACAAATGATACCAGATCCATACGACTGCCAAGTGTTTTACATCTGTGATGGAGACTTGGTCCCACAATACAGACATTGCGGGGGAGATTTGGATTTTAATCCTGCAATTGGAAATTGCGATGTCCCGGAAAATGTCATATGTCCTGGAGAAGTATCAACAACAAACGGTACTCGTACAATTTGTTTATAGCAGCAGGGATCTGTAAATTCATTAAACTGTGTATATACATGTATATTTTCAATATTACAAAACCAAAATTTAATCTTTTCAGCTCCAACCGCACCTCCACAGGTCCAATGCACTACACCGGGAGAAATGATACCAGATCCATACAATTGTCAAGTATTTTATATATGCGATGGAAATTTGGATCCACAATACAGACACTGTGGGGGAAACTTGGAATTCAACCCAGCCATTGGAAATTGTGACCTTCCCGAAAATGTTGTTTGCCCAGGAGACGCAGCAGTAGAGGCGAATAGTAAGCTGAATGAAAATATTGTCTCAAAATAATACATTGAAATTACGTTTTTAATTATAATAAAATAGAATACATGCTTTTGTTTTTGCAGGAATATTACTCAATGATATAATCTTATTCTTATAATTTCAGACCTGAAGGAAGTTGCCAATATCAAATGCAATTCAATAGGTCAGATGATTCCAGATCCACAAAATTGCGAAGCGTACTACATCTGTGATCAACTGTTGGCACCCAAATATCAACGCTGCTGCTGCGAACTAAAATTCAACCCCGAAACTGAAACTTGCGATTTTGCAATAAACGTTGTGTGCCCTTGAAATTGCTACTTAAATGTTACATATAATTTTCAAATTCTGTATATGTAACAATAAATCGTCCAATAATAAATGTATCGAATCCATTTAAGAGTGTAAAAAATATATGTATTTCCACATAAAAATGAAAAGAACGTACTAGACAATTAAATTCACGTGAATTCATAAGCGCAGTAAATGAATATCAATTGGAAAATGAAGATCAAGTAGGCCATGATTAATTACCTAATCAATTCTGTTACTGGACAGAATACTACTAACATTGATTGCGTCATTCACCGACAACAAAATTGTATACCTAATAAAAGGAAGCAAGCTTTTCCGAATTATTTTTACAAAGCCGCGTATTCGGGGGCTACATTTTGCAAAAACGTCAAATATCTATAGTAATTGTGGCAGTGATTGTCTATAATAAATTTAACCCCAAACATCAATTAATTGTCACCCAATAATATTGTTTTCCCTTTAAATTCAACATACAGTAAATTCAGTACGCAAATTAACTTCTCAATTAATGCTAAGTACTGAAGTTTGTTCAAACAAGTTGTGCCCATGACTTCGTGTCGCTATTTCTAAATGATTAAAATACGACTCCAACTTCCTTCAATTACTTATACCATTTTATGTAATTACATATATAATTTAACCAGAAAGCAAACAGCTTTTAACTTAAAACTTCCTTCAAAAAATCCCGCTAACTCGCCACAACTTAACGCAGTTGTATTGAACGTGCAAATTCCATTGTTCATTTGCTAAAAAACTACTTCAACAATAATAACCATTTCTTTTTTAAATTTCCATCCAAATTCAATAATATTCTGTAAAATTACTGAACAACTATTGGTTCTGCTCATTGCGTTACGTGAATTTCTAGATTCAATCTGAGAACGTCACTGTTTGATTTCGATACAGTTTCGATTTCCAAACGGTACACACCTGCGTTTTCAATTCTTTTTACGAAATGCAACGATGTCATTCCGTGTTGTTTGTGGAGTTTGAGATTACCTTGCTCGTTACCTTTTGCGATGACGTAATCCGGCAGGTTATTCTGAGTGTCGGTGACTGGCTGCAGTTTAACGATCGTCATCCGATGTCTGGTTTGGTTCACGTGTATATACAGGACTATTGCTTTGTCCACATTCAGTTCACTCTCATCTTCTGCTTTCGCAATTGTGGACCTTTTAATGCGTGAATCACGCGTCACCAACTTTGAGTGCGGCTTCTGCAAAAATTACGCGCCAATTCTTGATTAAACATTTTGTTATATCGACCAAAACAATAAGACCAATCACAAAAGTATAAATCAACATACTCCTCTACGATCTCTGCGAACTTTCACTCTGTGTACTTCTCCAGTGTACTCGTACTTCCCTGAACTCTTCGTTGAACTTTCTATCTGCACGTCTCTTTTGCGCTTCCCACCGTAATCATGCCCATTGAGCTGGAAAGACGTCCAACGGTGCACATTATCCACTCTTAATTCAATTTAAACACGGCACGCTTATTTCGAAAACAATAAACACAAACCTTGCAAGAATAACATCCTTCGGTCGAGATGACTTTGTCGCTCGGAACACCGTAACTATCGGAGCCGTCTGGAATAGGGTGAATGGGCACTCCAGAAATGGAGTTGTCAAAGGATCCGTAACTCGGCAAACCGGGAGGTGTGATAGTTGACAAACAGTGGCTGGTATTCAAATATTCATAGTAGTATTAAAGCTCAAAATGTGGGTTCATTTAGCGAAAAGAACAACGCAGTACCCTTGTCCGATGTGACGGTAACCATCGGGACAGCCGCAAGTGTAACCGCCAGGGCCTCCGGCAGTGCAGCCAAATGCGCATGCACTTCCGGAACAGACACCACCAGTTTCTGCAAAACGAAAAGCAAAATTCATCATTTAATTGAGACACCATCACGATTGCACTCATTTGTTTTTGTAAGTCTATGTCGAATAAAATCCCGATTTCAAAATCAGATCCTATAAATTGAAAAGGAATAATTAATATTTCCAAAAGAAGAATAAATTAGATTCTACATTTTGTATTACACCAGCAGTTGCTTACGTCAAAATCCAACCATCATGATTATTGTAAATTAATTTGGAAGATGTAATATTTGACTTTGCCACACTCAAGTGTCATCATGGTTTTCCTCATTATGCTTCAATGCAGTCAGTGTCTTAAGATAACATTCTTTACAGTACCGATGCAAATCAGAAGCGCGGTGTCAAAACGATAGCCTGCGGGACAAGAGCACCGGTAACTTCCGGGAGTATTTTGGCAACTTCCAGAACCGCAGACGTCAGAAGCGCATTCGTTGTCATCTTTTAAACAAATAACATTAATAACGACATTGGAAATTAAATAATTAGGACATATACACGTACCAACACATTGATTCCAGTAGAAATGCTGCAAGAAGCCGTCGGGACAACCGCACAGGTAACCGCCGGCGACATTCTGACAGCCATGTTGGCATTTCTGGTCATCATCGCATTCGTCCATGTCAATGCATTTCGTCCCGGTTGCATCTGTCTTGTAACCTCTCGGACAAGTACACTTGTAGCTACCGACAGTGTTGATGCAAGTTCCGCCCGAGCCACAGATGTGCGTTTGCACGCACTCGTCGAAATCTGACATTTTTAACGTGTAAATATAAGGCTAATTGTATCTGTTTTCAAGTTTTGCTTCTACAAAGTAGAAACTTATATCCAAGCATCGATGTAATCTATCTGGTGAAGTTTCAATTCGTAAGATTGCGATATTATTCATATTCCCAATATTAATTTCAATATTTACTATATTTTACTATGCGTACGGACATATATAGTCAAGAACCGCAACCAGAACCTAGAAATGTTTACCGATGCATGTTTTGCCAACTTCTGTGTATCCTGCAGGACAAGAACATTGAAAACTTCCAGGTGTATTGACGCAATTGTGAGTGCAATCGTGCTGCTTAGTCGCACATTCATCCAAATCTTGAAATAAGGAAACATTTCTATTCATTAAAATCTCAAAAATAAATAATAGCAATTGAAAAATACCTCGGCAGGAAACACCATCAGGATTAAGAATGTAGCCAGTTGGGCAGGAACATGAAAAGGACCCTTCTATATTGTGGCATGTGAATTTGCAAGGTGAAGGTTCGTAATTGCATTCATTGACGTCTGCGAGATTAAAAGAACACACCGCATTGTTATAAAGGTCGTAATACAAATATTTCTCGTTACTAACCTACGCATCTGGTTCCGGAAGATTCAACTTTGTAACCTCTGTTACATATACATCGATACGAGCCCAAAGTATTAATGCATCTGCCATTTACGCAAAGGTTTGGATTTGTTGCACATTCGTCCACATCTGTAGAAATTGCCAACATAATATCACAGTCTAATGCAAATCTAATTAAACTTCACAGTACACAATGTAAATGATAGTACCGTGTCCATCGATTCGATAACCTGCGCCGTGTGGACAGAGATCTTCGTAATCAGCTGCAATAACAAAATTCGCTGTAATTACTAATCGGAAACCAATTTGCAAAACTAAAAACTTTCTTACATTCAACGTATTTTTTATTAATTACACCAAGAGTGGATTACACTAAATGCAAACCTGTGCCTCTCATTGGACAAATTTCGCACTGCTGTCCCCAAGCCACTCCCATTGCGCAGCAACAATCAGCTTTGGTCACTTGAGTGAGATTTGCGGAAGACCGAGCGCAAATACCTCCCGGCGCTTGCATGTAGCAATACTCGTGCCGAACATCTGCAATCTTCAATCTAAACCAACCAACCGGCAACAGGACGTTTAAATACGACGGGACAGATACCTACCAATGCATCGTTTTCTATCGGGACTGGGATTGAAGCCCGGAAGACAATCGCATCTGAAGCTGCCGCGAAGATTGACGCAATAGCCGTGTCTGCACACGTTCGGCGTTGTAACGCATTCGTCAACATCTGAAAACGCAGCCTGATTTGAAAACCATTCAAATATTCGACATACATAGTATCTAATTACCAATGCAGTCATCTGAAATCCCAACTTGTTGATAACCTTCGGGGCAAATGCACATGTACGAGCCAACCAGATTTTTGCAGTCGTACGGACAGTCGTTCGCAGGAGTAACGCATTCATCCACGTCTAATATTAAAGTACATACAAAGGTCATTACTCAGGTTTCTGGCAAATAAGGCACTTGAAAGTAAACCTTGACAATGTCTTCCATCAGCAGCTAGAGTATATCCGTACGGGCAGATGCACTTGAAGGATCCCGGTACATTTTGGCAGCGGAACGCGCAATGGCTTCGTAATTCCGCACACTCGTCTATATCTGTAAATATATTTTGCCAATTTCTTTTAGTACGCAATAGGGACTAACTAGTAATTTTGTATGTCACCTTCGCAAACTTGAAGAGCTCCAGGCGAGAAGCCATTATAACAAGAACATTCAAACCCTCCGTGTACATTAGTGCACGAGCCGTTGCCGCACGCGACCCCGGAAACGCACTCGTCCTCGTCTAAAACAACAAACAAAATAAATCCATAACGGCCTCGAACATATTTATAATAATAATAATAATACCTATGCATTGCAATGCACTTGCGTCCAAAACGAAGCCAGGCGCGCATTCGCAACGGAAAGAACCGTCCGTGTTTATGCACCGGCCATTTACGCAGATCCTCGGGTTCACGAAGCACTCGTTGATGTCTGCAAGAGTAAATATTTTTAAAAGCCTAAAACATTGGCAAAATCCCATCACTGGAATAATTAACCTGGTTCAAACTTAACCCTTAGTACTATCTGATATCAGTGCTCAGATTAGAAATAACATTATTACTTCCATTAATGGCATTTTTAAATTTTAAACGTACCGATTACACATCTGACCAAACTCAAATTGTGAAATAATAATACAATTCTCTATCAGTAAAGTTCAATTAACGAAAAACAGTTGACTTGTACCCTCCATTGTTCCAACATGTTTTATGTATCCGTAACCATCCGGACACAGCGCTTGAAAACTTCCTGGAAGAACGTAAAATCGACATTATTAGTGCACTGCATTAGCTGTCAATTTAAAACCACAAACAATATAAATAAAAACCTTCACTTGGGTCCGGACATATTTCGCAAAACGACTCGGCCCCCCAAGCCGCCGCGCGACTGCAACAACACTCGGCCCTTGTTTGGTTCATGGGCCTGGGCAGCAAACAACGGCCGCGTTCAAATTTCTGGAAACAGAAACTGGTCCTCGTGTCTTGACATTCCCTTCCTTGATTCACCAAGCGGAAACCTTCCGGGCAAGTGCACTGGAAACCGCCTTCCGTGTTCACGCATTCGCCGTTGATGCAGAGCTCGGGAATGTGAACGCACTCGTTAATATCTACCAATTTACAAATATGTTTCTATTTGGAAACGGTCAAATTGAATAATACATGAGGCGGAGAATAATACGGCAACCTGTGCATTCCCGTGCGGACGGGGAGAGTTCGTAGCCGTCGGAACAAGTGCAGAGAAAAGATCCTTCGGAATTCCGACACGTGCCTCTACGACACATATCGGGGATTTCGTAGCATTCATCAACATCTGCAAGTTTCTAGCTTTTTAAAACTATTTTTTCCCAACATTCAATATAATAGAAAATATAACGAAACCTCTGCAATTTCTCGCATCATCTGTCAACGTATAACCGGACTGACACTCGCAAGCGAACCCACCGATCGTGTTACGGCACCTGCCGTTGCTGCACAGGCCGAGAAGCGAGCGACATTCGTCAACGTCTGCAAACCAGGAATTAATTATCTCACCGATTAGAAATGAATTACAAATATTGCGATAAAAACCCACCAAAACAATCTCCATTCGGTGTCAGAGAAAACCCGGTATGACAGAGACATTTGAAAGATCCGAGCGTGTTCTGACACGTGCCGTTGTTGCAGATGCCGGGACTTCGAGTGCATTCGTCTAAGTCTGCAAAACAGACGACTGATATTAACATTTTCCACATTAAAAATTACATCAAATTAAACAAACCTAAACAGTGATCTTTTGACACCGTTAACTGAAATCCGTGTTTGCAAACGCATTGGAAACTTCCCTGGAAATTCATGCATTCGCCGTTGCTGCACACGTGAGGTTTTTCCACACACTCGTTTATATCTAAAAAGGAATTGCATCTAAATAAGCTGTTTTCTTTTAATTAATTTCGTGAAAGATGGTAATCACCGAGACAATCTCGTCCATTCGGAGACAGTTTATATCCGTCCGGACAAGCGCATCGGAAACTTCCTGGCGTATTAAGGCAGTCGGAGTTGCCATTGCAGGACCCAGGCATTTCAATGCATTCATTGATATCTAAATAATTATAATTGGGTATTTCAAATTTAATTGCGCTGTTAGCGACCCAATTTGTCTACGTACCGGTGCAGATGTACATAAATGGATCGTAACGATATCCGCGGTGACATTCGCATTTAAAGCTGCCCAGAGTATTCATGCAAAATCCATTTTGACAAGCATTTGGCATTTCCTTGCACTCATCAATGTCTATGAAATAATAGAAAATAAGAAATGGCTACCCGATAAAGTTCAAAGCTGAAAATTACCATCAGTAACTTGAGTGATGGGATCAACGATGACACCGGGTCTTTCGCATAATATCCTGTATTCCGCTAGACCGTAAATAATTCCAACTCATTCCTATGACTTGGTTATAATTAACTACAAATATATGAGAAACCTGTTCCAATCCTGGGGCATGGCTGGCACGGTTCACCCCACGCTTTCCCCATCGAACAACAACACATCATGCGCGTATGATTACTGTGCATCCCATTTTCGCAAATTATTCTTCCAGGAACACTCGTGTCATTGCGATAACGCAGGTAACAATTGGATTTCCGCATATCTGCACCAAAAACATTTCAACAGTAATTAAAACGCACTAAACAAAATACTTTCACTGAAGAAAATAAACAGTTTCTCTGCAAAAATTCATTGATAATATACTAATTAATAATAATAATGCAAAGTGGATTTACCGACGCAGTATTTCCCGTTCGGAAGAAGCATGTAGCCGTCTGGACACGCGCATGTATAATTCCCTTCCGTATTTATGCAAGTTCCCGGACCGCAAATCACAGCCGACAATAAACATTCATTGATATCTACAGAAGATCCGAAAAAATATGAGGTATTGTTACAAAAAAGATATGACACGATTGCATTACTTACCGATGCAAGTTCTGTGCGATTCGTCTAGCTTAAATCCATCCGGGCAAATGCACATAAAACTGCCAAATGTATTTGAACACCTTCCGCCTTTGCACACGCCAGGTAATTCAACGCATTCATCAATATCTGAATATTGCAAATGGAAAAATTATATATTTATCACATTTCTACATTCGGTTGATGACAAGAACCTTCTGGAAGGACAGTAGTATTGTTTGGTTTGAAGCCAATTCCTGCTGGACATAAACTCTTGTATTCGGCTACAACAAGAATAAAATAGAAAATTACAAATCGCACAAATTCCGCATTTCATTAAAGGCCAGGTTACTCCGAAAATAAAATACACATAATTCAAGGCGTACGTAAATAATAATCTGAAAAATGCAATTTAATTTTTCGAAATGGGAAAAAAACGTAAACAGCTAGTTACTTTTTTATTCATTTACTTCTCTAATTGCAAAGGCTTTAATCATTTAAACACAAATTATATCGTATCTTCTATTGTACAATACATTCGTTTAATAAAATCCTCGATCATCTGGCCTTCATTTCTGAATTCAAAGAATGGCAACATAGCATTTAAGAATATATTACTTGAATTAACAGGTGGACAAAGTTCACAATGAGGACCCCAGCCAACACCGACCGAGCAGCAACACGCTGCTTTCGACATGCGTTGTCCGAGAACATTCCGGCAAACGTTGCGACCGCTGGCACGCGCAGTTGCATCCAGGTAACAGACACCTTCCCTTTTATCTTTGAAAAAACCAAAACCCGCATTATACAACCACAGAGTAACCATATTAAATCTCATTGTCGCAACTCGCGCCTTTAATATCGTCCAGCTTACCGATGCAACCGGTTCCGCTCGGAGTGAGCTCGAAGTTCGGTGGACATTGACAAATGTACGATCCTTGGTTATTAATGCAAGTGCCAAACTGGCACAGATCAGAATTCGCACATTCATCGTCATCCGTGCAATTGCCACCGGTTTCGTCGATCTTATAGCCCTCGTTGCAGACGCATCTGAACATGCCGAAAAAGTTCTCGCACTTGCCGAACACGCAGATATTGTGAAAAGTGTCGCATTCGTTGATATCTTCAAAATAGACAGGTGTTTTCTTGAGATACAGAGAGACAGAGAGAGACTTTGGGAAAAATGATATACCAATGCACGCGGTGTTGCTTGCATCGTGAGTAAATCCCATGTCGCACTCACAACGGTAGCCTCCAGGATGATTGAGACAGTGGCCATTGTCACACAGTGTAGCGTCAATGGTGCATTCATCAATGTCTACAAATATAAGAGTCCAATTGCTCAGAAATCGAAATTACTTTTCTGTGCGCAAGTCTTTTTGTTTACGTGTTGAATTCATACGAAATAATAACACTGCTAAGTAATTTCCAATTTGTAAAGGCAAGTTATTCACCTGTGCACCTAAATCCATCCCCACTGTAGCCAGAATCACAAATACACTGGTAAGAACCTTCCGTGTTGACGCAAGCCGCGTCGTGATCGCAGCCGCCATTGTCTCGCACGCATTCGTTGACATCTGAGGAATAAGTCCCAATTCACAGCAGCCCATTTCTTCTACAATCATAAATTTACGTACCTCTGCATGAGAAGCCATCACCACGATACCCATCCTTGCACTGACACTGATAACTTCCGGGCGAATTGGAACACGCAGCGTTCATATCACAGTTGTGCGTGTTCAAATTGCATTCGTCATCGTCTGCGTCAAAGTCAAACAAGACAAAAATCGAAGTTTTCACTGGCCTATAATCCGTTCAAAAGAAGTTGAGAAAAAGGGCGTGACATAAGCGGTGCTCGCGATTGGCTACATTGAAAAGAGGCTTGTCTTGTGGTTTCTGCTGCCAATCAAAATATCGGAATCTATGCTGCTACTCACGCCCACGTATCACGTGGTTTTCGCTATCCAATAAGCTTCGAATATGTGCACGCCTTTTTTCTCAACTTATTTTGAATGAACTATAGACACAAAATAATCTGAAAAGTGGATTTGGAAAATGTCATTACCTGTACATCCAGGTCGATCGTGTTTTATGGAATATCCTTCCTCGCATTTGCAAGCGAATGAACCCAGAGTGTTTTCGCACTGGCCGTTCATGCATAGATTCGTGTTCAGGATGCACTCGTCGATATCTGAATAAATCAATAACCAATTATAGTTACGTACAATCAGTTTCCCAGCATGTTTTTTTTTACTTTATTAACCAACATTTCTCATAAACCAATAATACAAAAATAAAACATACACAAAACTTTCAGTTATTATTTTTGCCATTCTTCATGGAAACTATCATTTTCTTTCAACATGAAATTCATACAATTAATAAATAAAATCCAATGACACCAACTAACCTAAACAACCTCTTCCATCAGTTTCTGGTTTAAGACCACCCGTGCAACGACAAGCGTACGTTCCTGGATAGTTAGTGCAAGAACCTCCGCTACATATTCCCGGTGTTTCAACGCATTCATCGATGTCTGTAGAAATTGCACAAAACTCATTCGTTACACATTTATACCGCATTTGCATTAGAATATAATCACGACTGTTAGAAAAGATATGGGATGGAAATACTATATAATATAGGAAAAACAAAATTTGCGGAGGATATTACGATCCACGTTTCATACGTTTGCTGATTTCTGAAGTTTTTATGTGGGAGTTTTTGCAAATATTAAGAGTGATCGAAATATTAAGATTTAACCTCCGCATCTGAATCTGTCCTTCAAAAGCATGAAACCAGTCGCGCAGGAACAAGTGAAGCTTCCTGGAGAATTATTACAGTATACTTCACATCCGCCTCTGTTGATCACACACTCGTCAATATCTGCAATCGTCAAATTCAATTTCGAAAATTCAATTCCCACTTTTGAAAATAGGACTGATATGATCCCAAGAAAGAAATATGAAACACCTTCGCAGCTGCTTCTCAGTGCAGTTTGCTTATAACCATCATTGCAAACGCATTGATATGTTCCCATCATGTTCTCACACACACCATTTGCGCAGATGCTGCTTGTTCTCGAACATTCATCAATATCTGCACGTGCAATTTTCACAATTCAGATTAATATAGTTCAGTATCTTTCAATTGCCCAAATTATATGACAAAGTAACCGTAATTCACCTTTGCAAGATTTGCCATCGGTCGTTAACTCGTGTCCGGTCGGGCAGTCGCAACGAAACGTTCCCGGAGTATTGACGCAAGTTCCTCCGAGACATAATCCTGTACTGCGAACGCATTCGTTAATATCTGCAAAGTAATTGATGAAAAAACAATGTCACAAACAAGAGTCCAATACGTGGTAAAATATTACGTACAAAGCTGAATTTAGTGGCAACTTCTGATGCATACATTTAACTAATTTGTTTGTTTATTTTCACATTGATTTTGTGCTATTGGGCAAATACTCTTAAAAGACATTGGCAACAAATTTAAGTGTTAGCAAAATTATGTTCAAAGGATTATGGCCACCATGGAGAGTTGAAATCACCCAAAATTAGTGTACTGTACGATCTGCTTTATACCCATGCATTGGGGCATGAGAGCCATGCTTTCGTATCCTTCTTCGCAATCGCAAGTGAATGTTCCCGCAATGTTTCTACACGTTCCGGCACCGCACACATCTTTCGCGATGCTGCACTCGTCGATATCTTTCATAAATACAAAATAGCACATCAGTATTTCCATTTATAAATCACGAAACACAACTTAATTACCAGTGCAGTTAACTCCTTGTTCGTCGATCGCGAATCCCTGGTTGCAACGGCACGAAAAACTTCCAACCGTATTCCGACATTTGCCGTTAACGCATATACCGGGAAATATCACGCATTCATTTATATCTGAATAATATATAATTTTAATCAGTCAGAGAAGAGAGACGCAAAATGAATCGCATTTGGTTTTTCTCTCAAAAAATTACCCTTTATAAAGTCGATCTCGCCAGGTTGGCCGTTGCCGCGAATGCAAAGGTCATCGTATTCGGCTGTTAAATTGACAAACCAATTTTAAACACGGCAGATATTAGACGAGAAGGCGAAATTGTTATATACCGGTTCCTCTTTTTGGACATCCTTCGCACGGGGAACCCCAAGCCGCACCGAGAGCGCAACAACAAATTTTGTGTTTGTAACTCCCGGGTAAAGGTTTTTCACAGCGGCCGTACTGGTAAGTCAGATAACACGGTTCTTCGCG
>WWPM01018040.1:0-14335 GCA_023279145.1 Glomeris maerens | reverse complement strand
AAAAAAAAAGTAGAGGGAATTTCCTTTTAAAAAATATACCATACTTGATACTTGAATCTCATTATAATTTCCATAATTTTTGTTACACTTACATGGAATTCACCTGATGTTGTTATTAATTTATTTTCTTAATTGCAATTTATGGTAATTCGTGTTTTTTTCTATAATTGCGAATAATATTTTCGAGCTTTGCAATTTTAAAATTGTAGATTAAAATTCAATAGCGTTAAAAGCAACACGGTCGTTATTCCTGCATAACTTTGTTATATCCCAGGGCTATTTTATTAAAATAGTAAATCGATGGGAAAATATTTTTCCACCGTCAACTTCACAATTTGAATTTCATTATGTAAACAGCGTTCGTTTCTGGCAAAAGTAAAAATTAATGTTTGCACGTAGTATATATGGACATAGACTCGAGTGTAATTACGACTACGTGTCATATTCATAATTTCAAACAGATACTTCAATTAGATGCAGACGATGTGTTTACCCGGTTACGCCAAAAAAAACTACACACTATATATATACGTTTAAAATTAATCGTGCTTAGTTTGCAAATATCCAGATATTTGCGTAAAAGATTTCCTATCAAGATAGAGGCATTGTGTGTATGTGATATGTCACTTCTATAGCGCATTGCCATCGAAATTATGTCCGCATTCATTTCCGCATTCCCACAAACCCCGTTTAATTAAGCAGCTCTGCTGAGCATCCAAGTCGGAGTTGAAGCCCACATACAGGGGGCGCTTCTTACACACACTCACTCACCTTGAAATACTTACACTCTCACAGACAAACTTCATATATGTGTCCAGTTGTGGCCAAATTAATAGCAACTCTAGGATTTTTCATATTTGTTTTGTTTGATGTCATGCATATAATATTTTACTTCATTTTAAATGATCCACCCCAATAATTTATAAAAAGTAAACATTGTTCTTCATTTTCCCATCAAAACATTCAGCAATCTTCCTATTTTTTTAAATTTTAAAGGATGGTTTGCTTCTATATTGATAGCAACAAAAATTATAATAACGTAGGAATGCATCAAGTCGGCTCAAAGTGAAGAAACAAATAAGAAAACTTTATTCTACTGTGAAGAAACAAATAAGAAAACTTTATTTTACTGTGAAGAAACAAATAAGAAAACTTTATTTTACTGTGAAGAAACAAATAAGAAAACTTTATTTTACTGTGAAGAAACAACTAGAAAACTTTTTTAAAGTAACATTTCTGAGTATTAATACTTTGTGACACTATTTTCAGGAATTGTAACTATCAATATGGCCACACAAAACATCCTTAAAATTTAAGAAAGATCCGGAGGAAATCATTTTTCCCCATAGGGAAATGAAGAACAATGTTTACTCCTACTAACTGCAGTTAATTAGTTGTACTTTCTTGATCAATAGGCACACCCCTTAACCGCCAAACTTGGTCGTAGTTACAGTACTTGAGGTACAAATAAGTAAGTCGTTATTGCATCAAAACTAAGATGCTGAATTAAATAAAGGGTTTTGAACGAATCGCGTGAACTCCTTGCAAGATTGCAATTACAAAAAACTGGGCCCATAAAAATGGCGGTCTCTGTGAGGAGGAAGAACTCGATCCAGCCAATAGAAATGCTGTTACTATAAACTTGCTTTTAGAATACCAACTGACTCTCAACTTATGATTCGGAATTCCGCTATTACTAGGTGGCTCGTATAAAAGCAGTAAAATGCTGACGAATTCAGGAACTAAGTTAAATAAGAGGAAGGTTTTTATATTTATATATATACGTGCCACGTTTACCGATGCCATTTCATGAGAAAATGAGATTTATTGCCGGGCACCGATCGATTGTCACGCCTCAAAACTATGATGAGAATCTCCAGATACAAGTCCCTAAACTTAATAGCAGTCATTATATAGCCGGGAATAACAGATCACAGCATTAATTCACCAACATAATCACCATGTAGAGTGTCATTGAAAACAGACTATGCAAAATGTAATTATAGTAACCTTAAGGCATTTCATTTCAGCAGAAAAGTAATCTGAATTACTGATTTTTTTTATACCCTCCTGTAAAATTCATACGCATTTAGGCCAATGGGAAAAATCTGCAACAATGTCGCACTTATCTGGCCCCTATTAATGGCTACAAGTCAACAGAAAAAGGATCGATACACAAAATTGCGAGTTGCAACTTAATTATTAGCCCAATATGCACATAAATGCACTTTTTAATAAATCGCTTCAAGCTCAAAACCAAAAGACTGGACAAATTACGCAAAATATTTCGCAATTATTGAATTATTGTTCAGTTTTTGTACCTTCAAATTCACCTAACATTTATGACATGCCAAAAACACAACGGATAGAGAGAGAGAGAGAGTAATGAATCCTGAAATGTTGAATTAAACATGCATCCTTATGGCAATGCATGGAAATCAGTAACACGATTGCGTTATATATAATAATGTCAAGTCACATTTATTTTAGCATCAAATTTAACCGCATTTCTGACGTCCTAATTTTTAAGTGCTTCCCTTTAGTCTCCGCCACAGCTATTACGATTGATGACAACATGATTAGTATAGGCTATACGGTATTAACATCTCAGGAAAGCATTAGACCAATTGCACAACTTAATCACCAGGAATTAGCACTAGCTCGCAAACGGTTTCGCATTATATTTTGTGCAATGACCAAAAAGCCAACTAACTATAACAATTTAGTGGATGGGCGACTTGCATCAGTACAACACAACATTACAACTAAAAGTGGAGATATTCTGAAATAATAGATCTAAAATAAACAGAAGTAGTCTACGCAATTATATTGGATGAAGGGTTTATTAAGAATGTGGACGTTTGCACTAAACTACTAATTGTTCCCATAAAATCATGAGCCATTCAAGAAGTATAGAGGTACAGTTTCCACTGGCATGAAAACAGGAAAAAATGGCGGCCTAAATGAGGAGATACTGTATGTCTCCGTTGAATAAACTGGGATCGATTCTTCATCATTAAGGTATCCATTTACATCTAATTTAGATATTAGTGCTATATTCTTAAATGGAGCAGAATTGGTGAGATAATCAAATCTGTTGTCTTCTCGTTACGGTACATCCACCATGTGGCAAACCGGTATTTTTGACCGTATCGGAAATGAACCACCTGGTGGGGAACCCGGAATCACAGGTTTACAGTTCACAGCCAGACAATGCCTATAAACATAAGTGTATACTAAACGTCCAAAGAGCAGAAGCGTCATACTTTGTGTGAAAGAACCGATTGCACGCTTTATATCCATCCGCGATACGATATTATCGATAAATCACACGGGAATATATTACAAGTTTAACTGGACTGGCACTACTTTCGTTTGGATTGGCACTACTTTCTTTGAACTCGCACGAATACAGCTCCATAAAGATTGTAAAACCATCACACGTTAGATATACAACGCTCCTACTATTCGCTAACTTTTAGTATACAGTTTATGTTGAACCGCACTTTAGACAGTGCCTATACTAAAAGTTCACCCATGGTTGACAACATGGCACTCTATAAGATGCCTTTATATGGTCCTGAGAGTACTATAAGGCGCTTGTGCTATCACCCTTCACAAAGGTGCAAATAGGTAGAAAATAGTCCCATATAAGATATAGCAGTATGTAAAGAAATGCGGTGAAAAAGCTAGCTGTATCACTGCGCATTACCATCCACATAAGGGCATCTCATAGAGTGCCATGTTGTCAACCATGGGTGAACTTTAGTATAGAACCTATAGTATACTGAAAAGACTACTATAGAGGGAAATCTTTACGGCATACTGTATAATACATAAATCCCCATTTCTAAATTCAAAACAATGTTGTCGTTTCGTTCCCCGGCCACGCGAACATTGCTCTCGAAGGTAATTTTCCACTTGCTAATGCATGTAATGAATAAGTAAATAAGTAGGCATAAAGAAAGGAGATAGCAAGGGCAGAAATTTCTTTTTTCCCATATCCTATACAAGGGAAAATAATCGATTAATTGAGTATTTTGTATATAAGGAAGAAACTGAATTATTGTCAAGAGGTTTCATATCCAGTTTCATATCGCAAAGATGGCCGCCACGAAAAAGCACGTATAGATAGATGATCGAGCATCATCGATTTAAATTAAGCAATTAGTATAAGATGAATCGACTCATCTGATGGCCCAATTATAAGGAAGATATCACGCAAAACGTGACCCATATAATCGAAATTAGCAATAAGACAATGGAAAAGAAAGTACTATATTAGTCCTAAAAGTTGCATCACTTCTCGTATGTACGTATGGCCGGGACCAATTTCGTATAGGACCATAGTCGTTACACAGCCAATAGGGTATCGATCGTCATTTGGGCCTTTGTCGGACAAATTCACGACTGTCCAGTGAATTATTAATCGAATCGACCATTAATTATTTCCAATAGGGAGGAGCTGGCTACACACAATATCCAAAACGCCATTGCATTTCTGCCTGACTTTTCACATGAATATAGATTACATTTGGGGGGCCACAATCGCAAATTGTACGATTTCATTATATTTCCCATTATAATGAAAAATCACACCGTATAAAACTTGCAAATTCTTTGATATAGGGTTATACTATAAAGAAAGTAAGAGCTTTATATGTTGGCCATTTTGGGGAGAATAACCAATGAATGAGCAAGGATTAAAGTATTTTCTTTAATTTACAATTTATTTACTTGCATGTAACCCCTGCTGAAAAGTATTATTGCAATACCCGAAACTACTGCAATGTTATTTCAATTTGAGAAAATATAATCGTCATGTAATTGCCCCAAAAAGTCAAGACCGATAATATTGCCATTGCATTTTGACATGTAATTGAAATGATTTTGGAATACACAATATACCTAATATTATTGCATATATATTTGAAAATAATATTGGCATATTTAAAAATAGCAATTATATTGCAATTGAGTGAACGAAATTAAATTTTTATTGAAAAAAAAAATATTTTAATATCGAAATCATTCAAGTTATTGCAATTTTACCACAACAGAGGACATTTTGAAAAACAATTACAGTGGGTATTACAAATATAATTCCAATACTATTGAAGACACCAAATTGTTACGTAAGAAACACCCTTTATTTAATTGCAGTTTTATTCCCATGTTTTGAAGCAAATATTTCACGACAATTGTAATGAAGGATTTCCGTATAATACACTCAATACCTTTGCCACGCCTATTACATTTTATTAGTTATATAGCCAATATTGTATCGCACAGCTTGCAATAAAAATTCCTTTGACATTGTAACCTACATATACATATAAGTGTTATTATGTTATATTAGTATCCCGATCATAAAAACAGCAGCGAAAGTTGTTCCCACTTGAACTTCAACGTTATGTGCGTATCGACTAAAGGGCGCTGCATTATTATGATTTTTTAAAATGGACTTCACGTTTATAAGGCGTTTAGACGTCGATGAAAAGTTTGCAAGGGATAAAAATGCGACGAAAACAAAGTGCGACAGCTTACAGCTCATAATTGACCACGCCTTCAATAACCGTCGTAAAACTCGCAGCCAGCCAAATAGATTTTCGAAATTACATTGCTGCACGTGACGTCATTGGCTCCCACATATAGTATAGTCTATCGTTATACTTCACCCGTAATCAAATAAATGAATCCGAATATATGAAGGTGTTGCGAGGGGCCATTCATAAATTACATTCTAATGACAAACTTCAGATACTTATACAACATAGAGCTCAAACAGATGAATCCTTTCCCTCATAAACAATAAAAGGTGCACACAAGTGCTTCTTATTAGCAGCTAACTAGTTTCGCTTCTGTTCTTAAAATCTGTTGATATCATTAGCTGTATACTTCAATTGCCCTGATGATGCCTCTGTAACAGAAGCGAATTAACTATAACAGTTGACTGGTTAATAAAAAGGACTTGTGTACCTTTTATTGCTTATGAGAGAAAGGATTCATCTTATTGAGGTCTCTAAAATGGGCGTATTCGGCAATTCATACTGTCTGTCTGAACCGTTCACATACCACGTGGTCAGCTTAGGGGGGGGGGGGGTATATGAAATGACCACAGCTGGCCACAAGGGGGAGCGGGGAGTCAAAAAAGGTCAAAATATTGACCACGTGGTATGTGAACGGCCCCTCTGGGTCGCCAGAGTGTGTGACCTCATCTCTGACCCCCATCTCTGTGCTTGTCTGGCACCCAATTTATCTGGTTTGCCGACCACAAATTTCTGTATTCAATAATTCAAAATGGCGGATTACGCGTCATGCAGTTCATGCGATGGCATGTTGCGACCCTTCATTCTGGACCGAACATTCCATGGTGGCCGCCATCTTGTTGTCTGAGGGGCCAGGCGAGAAATTTGTGTCTGACACGCCAGTCAGAGAAAATGACGTCACTCCTCAGACATTTGATTTGCCGAACAAGAAACCTGTCGTGATCTCCGAGGCCCACACGGATTGCCGAACAACTTTCCTGGCCGAAGCACAAGATATCTGGCGACCCAGACAGACAGGTATGAATTGCCGAATACGCCCAATATTCTCATAATCGTTCCAAAGAAGAAATGAACTTATACAACAACTTAAAAACATCATGTGACGTTATGGACATATCCAACTTCACAAACTCATATATAGGGAGATAAACGCAGTTTACAATTGTTTGAATAAAATTGTCTTTAGAGATTAAATTCATTCATCACTTTGCCTTAGATTCTACTTTATACATTCGCCTTTTTACTCGCCTGTATATTATGCAACTAGTGATAATCACGTGAAACATTTTTTCATAGGCTACATTCTGGCAAAAAAATAAGATTTGTACCTACAAGAGAGAAAAAACAAGGAAAATTACATGGTGTGTTATCTTTTGTGCTTGTTCCCGCGCCCAATAACTGATGCCTCGTATAAAAGGAGTTCATATAAAGGAGAATAAAATTTGCATGGAGGCTATATAGCCATACTGTACAACACAGTATAATACGGTCGGTGTTTAAGATATTGTTAGAGAAGGTAATTTGCATGAAGTTTGAGCAAATATCGATCAAAGTGACGGCTGTTTCCGCTTGGAATAACGCACATCTTTTCCAACATACTTTATATACACAAGCAGAGCTATAATTAACCTGCGCCATGTTGCATCCTTCGCCAGCAAACAACCAAACCAAACCAAAACCCCTTTTCCCATATTTTCCTCTTGTAAACCCGTATATACAGAAAACCGCCACATTTCAATGATTTAACGATGCGCAACAGTCAACTTCTCCCTATTTAGATAATGTAGTGATTCACTTTTCAAGTGTATATAGAGTCTAGTCTACATAGATGGCAGCAGAAGAAAAAGGAGGGAGGGAGGAGAAAAGAAAAAACCCAATCAATATTGCGCATTGTGCAAAGAAGCTCTCTGCAATGAATCCACATGAGAACACCAATACATATACAGTACCGGTATATTGGAGAATGGGTTTCTTTGAAAATTCCAGAAATCGATTACTGCACGACAATGTTGCCAATTCACTCGGTTTTATCCTCAAAAACGGACTATTTAAGTTGGTAATATTCAATATGACGCTTCCTCTCGATCAATCCGAACCAATTCAGAGCATATCTTCAAAAGAGGTCCATTATATTGCAACATGCAACATGCATTTCGTTTTTCTTCCCTCTCTTTTTATTGAAGAAAAAGAACATTGAAATGAAGCTAGAGATGAATGGCAAAAATTCAAAGGGATTACAAGAAAACATTGGAAATTTCAAGGAATATATCTGTTTTTCATTTGCACACACACGAAGCTGAATTGTTCAACTTACGAATTTAAGTTACAATGCTATCCGTTGTATAATTAATAATGCATGCAGAGTTAATTTTGCTAAGATTAAGTGAACTGGAGCAGTTCTATTTCAGACGCCACATGTTTTTTGACCCAGTAAGAATTAAGTGATGAATAAATTATGCAGTGTTATGGCTTCACACATCCACAGACATGTTTCGCATAATTCATCAAAATGTAGCCTACATTTAGTAATCCCCCATAAAGGTTATAATTTCATATACTTTGTTTTTTCGATCATGAAGGACACCGTATATAATTATTCCAAGAATTCCCGAGAACCGAATTTCAAAAAAAAAATAGCAATCCTAACCACGTATTTTTAAGGATTTCAAAAGTACATCAACAGGTGGTGTTGTACAGTATATGATTTCATTAGGAAACGTTTTCGTATATAGTTAGAATAAGTTGATATTCATATCAGAAACGAAATGAAAATGAAAATATTCTTATTGATTTTTGAATGCGCGTGTTCTTAAGAAATGGAGTAAAGAAAAAAGGAAATTGCCAAGTACGGCATCAATAATTGCAGAAACTAAATTGAGAAACCTCGCAAAAGACACGTACATACAAGAGGACTAGGGATGGATAAGCATAAAACAAGGAAGACACGCGATAGATAATATCTGTCGATTTAAGGATGAAAAATAAAAATTGCAACGATGCAGAAAGTGATCACGTGGTCGCTCTGGCGTGCCATACGCCATACATATATAGGCATAAGGTATTGCAGTGTGAACCGATCGATTTATATTTACACGCACACTCACACAAGCATCAAATGCATGCAGATAAAGAAGAAATCACGCCAGTATTATACTCCCTACTTTGGTGAGGATTTTTCAAAAGATGCATTCTCATGCAACAAGTGGCAGAAGAAAGACATATAGCCACGCCCCTGCCTAGCTGCAATGAGCACCTACCAACATCACAATTTTCTCCAATGACTTGTCACAAGCATCAGTCTACATTGTGAATATTTAGCAGCACTTTCAGGGATAATTCAAAGCATTGTTTGCATAATAATAACAGTCCACCAGCAACCTTAGATATTTTCTCTTCTCGTGTCCTTCTGATCGCTGGTGCGTTGATAAAATAAAACAGCGAAGCATTTCTTTGATATACAGGGTGTTGCCGAATTCGTGGGACAAACTGACAGGGTATACGTATTCCCTGCACAAAAAGAAGACTTGAAGTTCCTAAATAAACCCATGTCCTCAAACGCTTAGGTTTAGGACCTACATAAAATGTGACACCCATAATTCATGCTCCCCGCATCTTTATTAGGAACGCATAATGAATGATCAATGGGAAGATGTGGGGAGCATGAATTATGGATGTCACATTTTATGTATAGGTCCTACTTAAAAACCTAAGCATTTCCGGACCAGGGAATATACCCTGTCAGTTTGTCCCCTGAATTATGAAACACCCTGTATAAGTTAATGGTTAAAAGCTATTACAGTGGAAATCAAAGGATGTACTATACAAGAACCATTATACTAGTTTATAACTACAGTAAGATTTCGAGATGAGCTCGAACTATTAATCAAGACAGCAAACTGGCCGGTGTATTAATTAATATATTTGTGTTCACACTGCAGCATTGTAATGTAAAGTACTTATAGTATGGAATAGACCTCAACATTTGATTGGATATAGTATAGGGTTCAGTATTATTTATAACGAGATGAGATTAATCAGCCAATCGGGATGCAGGGACAGGGTCCATCCTTCTCCTCAAAACAAGGTGTTCATCTGGATTCAGGATATATTTCCGCTATTTTCATATTTTCAACATGCAACCTTTGTATGTAGTGTTGTCTGCGTGCGGGGAAAAAGATCTATAGTCACGTGACTGTTCCAACGACACGAGTCTGTTCTGTTTCCAAAGATCTCCTTGAAAAGTTTTGCAAATAAACAAGATGATGTGCACATTGCTTGCCAAAATCTTCAGCTAAAACTCCTTCCTTTTCTTCCTTATATGCTGTATACTTTCCTATATACACGTAGGCTTTTTAAACGTTCAAAATACTTTTATCGCCAAAAACGTTACTTCATTCCTAGTTTTATACACAGTTACCTACCGGCAGCACGAGCAAAAATTCCTTACAGCAATAATAATTTACAAATGTCAAGGAAATTCCCATAAATTCTATTTATCCCTATAGCTTCCAAATTCATAACAGGAGGATTCTTTAAGTTTGAAAAAGAGGAACCCCCAAGTAACTAACACAAAGATGTGATAACTACGTATATATACACGAGGTTCGACAATTAAATTCCCGGACTGATCAAATAACTTCTAAAATCTTAATGTAAAGTACATACACGTTTGAAGTAACTTCCACCTGCTATAATTCACTTTTGTGATCAGCTGTATAAACGTTTTGAAACCATTTTTGAAATTATCCTTTGGAATCCTCTTAATTATGGACGCCAAGAGAAGCTTAAAGCCTGTCACACACGTACAGTTAATCCTCAAGGATCGGACTGCATGCTATGGTGGCCCAAACCCGCCAAGACGTTTTAATTTTGAATTTAAATGTTTACCTTAAATGTATGAATGCTTTATGTTTTAAATTAAAATGTAAACTTAATTTTTCGATTTATTTCATTCGTGATGGCAATTTTAACTTGGCGCATTTGGGCCACCATACCAGTCCAATCCTTGAGGATTAACTGTACGCGTGTGACAGGCTTTAGAGGGAAGGCAGCTAGTGTTCGGCCGAGCAACATCAAGGCAAACATGGCACCCGAAATTAAGAGGATTCCGAAATGTAATTTTAAAAATTGCTTCAAACGTTTGCGCAGCGGATTACAAAAGTTACTTCGAAACATATTGAGATTTTAGAAGTTATTTGACCAGTCCGGGAATTTAATTGTCGCACCTTGTGATGTTCCCAGATTCATAGATCAGTTGGCCTGGATTTAATTGCATTGTAGCCAATTTTAATTGCGAGCCAGTACAGAAATGGTCACGCAGTCACTAAACTGAGGCAGCCATCTTGACTACGTTGGTGGTACGGCGCTCCAACTCCGCGGCATTGGAAACAAAAACCCGCTTTGTGCTCCATTTACACCAGATTGAGGGCGATTATCCTCGGCAAATCGTGTAAAACATTGATTACACACAGCCCATGACCGCTATGTAACAGCTGAATGCTCTGTTTTCACATCACGTGACAAGCATCTTTCACTTCTGCCAAGGTCTACACCCGGTGTGTTTTTTTTTCCCCTCCCACAGCAATAAACACTAAACAATGACGCAATCTTCAACATCTCGTATTCAGTGGTCTCTAAACATTTCTGTTGATGCATGTGATTCAAAATTGTACAAGGGAGACTGAGAAAATATGTTCTGGAAATCCTCCTAATTCAGTTAAATCTTGAAAGAAAATCCTTTAAACGAACTTAGGTTGCGAGACATAATAACCATTAATGCTCTAAGTTGGGTTAATTAAAGGGTTTATCATTCCAAATTTAACTGAATTGTTAAGCCTAATGGCCTGCAGGATAAATGACATTTACGCTGTGTACTTGCAAAATTCACACTTTTTAGTGAAATATATGTTAATTTTACGAGCGTTTTATGGTAAATTTGAGTTTGGATTTCACGACATGCGCACATGTAACCGGATTGCATGTCACTATATACTCGTGCAAACACATGACAGACACTAGTCTGACGAGTTATTGATCAAGTGCATAAAGACAAAATGCACTGTATTAAGTCGTGACGCAATCGCATTAACTGTACGCATGCGCACATCGACCGCAAGACATCACCTCACGTAACTAATCGAAATCAACATGTGGCAACTTCAGCCCAGACCACTTTAACTTATATACTCTACTAAAGTCAACAAAAATAGATGTATAATTGATAAATGCAATACTTTAATATTCATACTAACTATAATATCCCAAAATACCCAATTCTTCCGGATAATAAGATGAAATAGAAGAAAAGTCTAGTATATATAAGTTTTCTGAAACAATTACTGAATGACAAGTTGACCTTAATTGGTGACAACGAATGGAGTAGGTGTAAAACGATCTCAAACCATGACATGTGCAACTTGAGCCCCCAAAATTCACATTTCTCCAGAAAACAATACAAAGGAAGGCTGCGCATGCGCGTTGTCCATTTTCTCTGAAACAATCTCATTAAATGAACAAGAGAACAAACAAAACTTCTGTCTTCTTATCTGAGAAGGTCTCAAGATGTAAATCTCTTTTCCTGAATAACAAACGTATAAAACTACAAATCCAGGGTTATGTTGCCAAAAACCTTAAAATTGAAACTTGGGAATATTTCATATATAAGGGCTAGATAAGAATTTTCATGAAGTATAATTCAATTCAAGGTTTTGTACTAGGTGTAAGAAAAGTCTTGCCTGTTTGGAAATAACTTTGACAGCGAGGATTCTAGGTGAGTTATGAGTGTGAACAAAGTTGGTCTACACACTGGGGGCAACATCTAGCATAAACGTCAAAGTTGACCTTGATGCCCGGTTTCAAGGCCATTCGAAAACTAATTTCGTTAGTTTTGCAGATAGGGGCGTAGTTTCAAATTAGGAAATGTTGCCAATCATATTCTGAACATTATGGTGAAAACAGAGTTGAAATCGGCCAACAAACACCGCAGATATGGCCCATGAAATATTCCCTTCACGACAACCGTTTCACTAACAGACTTAGTTTTCGAATGGCCTTGAAAGCGGGCATCAAGGTTACATTTGACGTCATAGAAAGATGTCCCAGAGTGTGCATGCAGACCAAACTTTGTTCATACTCATAAGTCACCTAGAATCATCGTTGTCAATGTTATTTCCAAACAAGCAAGACTTTTGTTTACACCCTGTATATTTTACCAACTGAATTTGACATTTAGGACAGAAAGGTTAAGATATATCTATAGGTGAGAGGATGTACAGTGGGTGAATTTGCACAAAAGGAAACAGAGCCCCTATCGGCATTTCTCCACACTATGCATATTATACAAGTACCCAGCTGTGAAAATATGGATCGACGGTTTTGTGCACGTTGCACTACAAAACTTCCTTCTTTCATTTAGCCACGCCCATCGACCATCGATTTACCCAATCGAAACAAATACACCAATCATGCGTGACACGATTTTAAAACTCAAAATGTCCATGCATGCAACACAATCGCGGATTGACGGGCTGAAAATAATTGTTATCGAATTACAAAAAGTAGGTCTCAAGATCGTCCCATGTAATTACCATATATTAGTTTTTATATAATCATCAATTTCAAATAAATATAGTTTTGTATGGGACCTGATCGAATTACGTACAACAATTATATGTTATAAAACGAAAATTAAAAGCTCGTGTAAAATAACTGGGATGAGAATACAAAATAATCAATATTAAATAACGCCAGGTCAATGATATTTGGCTGCACGAAATCTAATATGCACTATATAGGGCCTAAAATTGGTTTATCGATGTGGAAACGGACACCGTTCACCTTTGTTTGGTCTAAAAGCCAGTTTCCAAGTCAACCAATAATATTACTCCAAAACTTTTCGTGTTCCCAATCCTCCATATATCAGACATATTTTTGGATCAAAGTTGGGCTTTATTGCATTCAAACAACTTTCTCGCGGAGCACCAAAATACAATCTGAAGATGTCATCTCGTTTTAAGAAGAAAAAAAAAGGGGAGAAATGTAAGGCTATAAATGATTGTTTGTTATTTATGTGATGGAGGTGACTGGCGATATTAAGGAGCTAAGACTCGAGAAATGCCCTGGAAACGTCAGGCTAATTTGGACGGATCGATGTCTGGCAATGAGAAGAAGAAGAAGAAGAACAAGAAGGGTCCCCCCTTTCCATTTCCCTCCACCACGCATTTTTCAATTACACATGTTGGCCCATGAGAGGATGCTCTTCAGTCCGGATATAAGGCAAATTGCCGCGGAAATGCGTTTTACGTGCACCAACGTGATTGGTTGGGGGTGTGCGAGAGGGTGTCTCACAACTCCCCTCCCCCAAAATGCGTCTTTTTTACTGCAACAGCATACAAAAAACATGCCCCTTAACACAAGCAGCGCTGCCATGCATCATACATGAAGCCGCAAAGTATGGCAGGCCGTCGGTCATCCATACACTTCACTACATGGTACTCAAACACCCTCGTATCGATAATATCGATGCTATATCGATGCGAGTCAAGAACAAAAGTCAGCTGTTCGAAATGCCATCAGATTCGCATATTCAATCATGTTCCTAGCTTTATTTCTAACTTACAGTCTTCACTGTCTTTCGCAATACAGTCCTCCCTCCATAATCCGGCCCTTCGATTATCCGGTTCCTCCGGTAATCCGGCGTTTTTTGACCTTCCTACTGAAATTTTTTTTAGTAAACTTGTCGGGAGATAAATGAAGATTTCAATCTTTGGAATTTCTGTACATTCATG
>WWPM01018039.1:0-16194 GCA_023279145.1 Glomeris maerens | reverse complement strand
ACTACATATAATGAAGCAGCAAAAATTAGGCAATTATTTCAACTTGCTTAAGACGGACATCAAGGTTCTGCAAATTCCAAACAACATTTAGGTCCATTTCCATCCAGCACATAAATCAAAGTTGATCCAAGATATATAATCGAACAATTTCACACCAAAAACAGCCGTTTATTTTAAACGAGTAACGTAATTACTCTATCACCCCTTCTGGTCATTTTCCAATCTTTGTCTCATTGTCTTGGTGGTCATCCATGTCGTGGTCAAATGGTGTATTAGTGAGCATGTCGCTCAGTTCCGAGAGCATGGTAAGAAGTTCCTACCCGCATCCGCTGTAAAAGATAGGAACTTCGTACCTCGCTTCCGGTTCCAGCTTATTTCCGGTGTCCAAAAACCTCCACTTCCGTTCCAATTGCTTTCTTCTTGCTTTTCCTTCCTGTTGCTGCTTCCATCTCTCACATACACACAGTAACGCAAAAAGGACCAAAAGGCCACGTGGTGCCAGCCATCAACAAGACGTAAAGGCACGTGGCCGTGACGTCATCACCATCATTATCATCCCACCCCCACAATCAACCAATCGCAGCGCTTCATCAACTCGCCCACTAATTAAAACGCTCCAACTTCCACCTTTCCCCAAAATACAACAATCGTTCGAATGCACAACTAAGCAAAAACCAGTTCGCTAGATTGGAATGCGCATGCGCAAAAGCGTTCTGCGCCTTCTGGTGGCAACAGCTAGAAACACAAATAGGTGATTGCGATTATCAAGAAAACTTGTGCAATATAATCGCGTAAGAAAATCACAACTTGCATTTAATAATATTCAATGTGGTTTATTGCACCAATTGTTTGTTATAGAAATCGAACGACCTTGAAGATAATGTTCAAGGTCAAATCCAATATCGCTATATCAATTTTCTACATAAAAGTTGTATAATTTCCCCAAAATATCAGGTTTTTTTTGTAATAATGGCCTGTATAACTTTTACCTTCAGCCACCCTGTATATATATAGCAATTTGTGATATTTTATGTTGTTATAGGGCCTATATAACGTAATATATTTTGCAATCGTTGGTAAACCCAGGATATTCATGCACTCACATTGCATTTTTTCGCCCCAATGACAAGCACATTCAGTGTTGTCACAACATGGCAATTGGTCAAATAAAAGGAAACATTGATTGTTGTTAACGAGCTCACAGACAATATTGGAAATCTTTATAACTTGTCAATCCCAATTTTCAATTCTGGCCGATGCACGCATGCAAAGAGATAACATTTAGCAATATTTTTCAAATACCTTAAATGCACTATTCGAATTAGGCCTACAATATAAAGTCATTTGATTATAATAAGTTAAGCTACTAAGTAATTTATTTCGAAAACTATATACGCAATTTTGGTACGTACAAGGTATCTGATATTATCAAAATAAAATTGATTTCGTTAACCTTTATGCTGCTATCTCTCCATTTCCCAAACCATATTTTGCAATAACATCTACCCGCTGCAGCAGCACACAACAATTTATACCAATTCAGTCAACATAAAACTACAATTCAGTCATCAAACCCCCTTATTATTTTCTTTTCTTTCCCATAATCATCTCAAAATACACTTTTGAACTACGCACACAAAAATAAATCGCCAACATTTTCTTTTCTATTAATTCTTCGGCATTAAAATCAACTTTAATTTATGAAACAAATTTAAAAAATACAGTTATCATCTAGGCTATGGCCAACACGAAATAAAAAAAAATAGGAAGCGTTAAGTAACATGATGCCAGTTGATCACGTGACCGTTGAACTTTGAGAGGTCAACCGAGAATAGAAAGATAGATAGATAAGAAATAGTATATACACAACTGAAACGACGCTTCGTCTCCAAGACTGTCAAACTCATTTGCATATGAGCATCCTCCTCCTCCTTCTTCTTCATCATCATCTCTTTCCCTCCCAATGCACGCAAGCGTGACGTCACCGACCCCAAAATGGCGGCGCCGCCAAAAACGACGCTCCTCACTTCCGGCGCCTCGCATCTTTATACACACACCACACGTTCAAGTCGTCCGTTTTTCAAATGCTATTACACAGGAAAACCAGTACACCGTGTACGGATAAACAAGTGGCGACACTGGCAACACTGCTCTCTTTTTTGGGGTTTGGCCAAAACGCGTTAATTAGCGAGAAGGGGGTGGGGCGATCTATGCAAATGAACGAATGCAAATGTAAAAACGCAGCAAATGAATGCGAGCAGCGAGAGAAGAGGCGTGGGCGGCGTTTTTGCCGCCAAAAAAAAAATTACTCAGCCCAGCTTCCTCACCGTGACAAATATAAAACCCTCATCATGTTGAAAGGCGATAAGCATTTTGAAAATATACGCACCATGGTTCAAAGGTGAAAAGGCGGTGAACACGGCGATGGCCGTGCATAGCTTCACATCCTTTTCCAAGATGCATCATCCACTGCGTGAATTTTTGTCGTTTTCTTCGTCATCCGGGCGTTGATACGACGCAGGAAAAACCATTATTTACTCCAACACTCGATGCCGATGTAAGCGACATATTTTTAGTCCTCGATTCGGTGGATGGCGGCAGATTGGTGGCTTTTTTAAATAAGGAAAAGGGGGGTCGATGACGCGATGCGGACGACCTCTCGCCTCGGCGATGTCCCCGCTGCGAATGCCGGCGTCGTCTGCTAGTGCCTGCCACCGGATCAAAACGCTCCGCCCACTCCGCTACTATTGGTCGGTGTCACCGCGCGTCGTCCACTTATGGGATGAAGAGGCGGTGGTGGCGACGGGCGAGGCCAATTAATGACGGATGCGGGGGCGGAGCTGCTAGCAGATTCTCTATCCGTATCGATGCCGTTCGGCCGTGCTATCCGTCGTTTAGGCTTTCCGTGTTTTCGTCTGAAAAATAAGACTTTTTAGATTTTCGAACGGGACATGGTGGGTTGTGTGCACGATGGCGACATTTTCGGACGACGTTTTCAAGACGGTTTGCTTAATTGCGTCGCAAGATGCGGAGGCGGGTTCGGTTTAGTGTTAATTCCAAATAACGTAAATACGGCAGCGATCGTGGTTGGAAAAAAGGGTTAAATATGAAGGTAGATAGTAAAGCGGTGTATTTTTCGTCTATAACCCTGATTTGAAAGGTGTATCGGTTGTTGTTAATTTGTTTTGTCTTTGAATATATACCATGTAATCCAGGCGATTAAAATCGGTTGGCTCGTGACTGTGTGAAATTAATTCCCAAGCTTGATTAATTATTTTCACGGTTGTCATTAATTGAAGAGCGTTGAAAATATTTACATCAGTTCACAATTGATTTTTTTATCTCTCTTAAGTTGAAGAAAAACTATTGCTAACCTATTCAATTCCATCATTAATTTATTCTTAATCATTTGGCGTTTTATTTTTACATATTACTATTTTTATTATGTATTATAAAATGCTGCATCTAAATTTGAAGCTATTTGTATTCCCAAATACTAAACAATATTTTAATTCATATTGAAAGTTAAAATATAGGCTTAACATAATATTCCTTTTATCAATTAATTTATTCAATGATATATTATTCAGCAAAACCTACATTCCTTTTATTAAATATTTAAATAATTAGGTAACATTTTCTTAAACTGATTCAAGTCTATAATTTATATACACAGTTAACAATTAATTGTTTTTATATTAATTTCACAAACGAAATTCCCTTCAATTAATTGTATAATTTACTAGAATTAATTTCGTATTACACATGCCTTTAAATTTCAGATTTGTATATTTTCTATGTATGGAATTTATATTGTATAAGCCTTTAAGATATTTTTAGTTATATGCAATTAATACAGAAATATGTATATGTATATGCATTGCTTAGATTTGTTTTATACAAATGCATTTCGCAATTTCGTGAAAAATCAACCGCTGGAATATAAATAATAATTACCACACTTGTAATCCATATATGCACGGAATTAAATGAAATTAGAGGATTAAACGTTTAAAGATTGAGCAAGAAAAAATGCATTGAATGGGAATGACACATTTTATATAATTGCGGTACAAAATGCAATTTTGGCGAATTAAAATCGAATTAAGGCAAAGATATATAATATAGCTTGCAGTGCATGAAGTAAAAGTCAGAAGTGAATGAATGAGCATGATGTAAGAACATTTAACAAGCTAATTTGACCGCAAAATCTGCGCCTAATTTGATATAGGGAAAAAATTTGAGGCGTCGCATTTAATATGAAAAGCAGCAGGACAAATGAAGGCCCATTATAGATATTAATCACATGGCATTAACTTTCTATTTCAACGATCTGTTCACTCTTATTATACATTCATATCAGTTGCTCAGGAAATTGGCAAATGCCTATATGTATTACACAACGTCTCAACATGTGTGTAAACTAAGTGATGAAACTATAAATAAACTTGTTGAATGCTAATTTCAAAACAATATTTTACGCAATTTCATTCACATATATATCATTTCTATTTTAAGTGCGGCCAGATTAAACAATATACTACTCTGGATAATTTGTAAGACAGACATCTAAAAACATTATTTCCATACGTTCAAATCAAATATAGTTAAATAACAAAAATAAATGTTTCCCAGGTTAAACCATGCAACTTTAGAAGTTTTTAGCCGAAAAACATTGGCATTAATTCTATAAAACCGTGCTTTAAAATAATGTTTCGGTAAAAATTTTGAATATATGAATAGGCAATTCAAATAGCAGTATAAATACAATTTTATTTTCAATAATATTTTATAATACACAGCTATAAGCTTTGGTAATTTACATGAGTTGTATTTTAATTTCAAACTTTACATATAAGTTACGTATAGTTACGTATATGAAGTTAAAATCGGAACCATTTTCCAAAGAGAAACCATAAATAATTACATCAGTACTGTGTATAACTGTATAATGGATGTTCTTTAATTAAACTGCACTGTTTTATATAGTTATAAATTACGCCGTTCTTCAATAAACTTAAATCACACGCATTTCAATGATTTTTCGAGGGACATTTTAAATGTTCAGATGGAATATATACGAAATCAATTGTTCTATTTTGCCTTTAATAAAATGAAAATTACATGTGGTTTTATCAAAGAATAAAATTTGTAATTCTTCCTTCACCCTAATGGGCATTCTGAGATTTAATTCTCCAATGTGAAATGTATCCCAGTTGGGGAATTAACATGCATCCACGAGCTATCATTTTCCTGGTGACATTTGAACCAATCGACACCAAATTCGTTGATAATCTTATTTGCCCAAAAAGCTTTTAATGCAAATTTAGCCTGGTGAAACAAGCAAAACGCGTCTGACACGAAATACAGATAAAAGTATCAAGATAGATTTCCTGATAAATAACAAAAATTCCTCGAACATCTAATCTTCTTTCTACAATTAAATTTATTTAACTTTTTTGCACTTAGCAACAGTAAAATCCCCAATTATTGAATACAGAATAAATATTCAACAAATTATCACGTCTGCAGTGAAGCAACTCTATTTAGGTCCCCAAGTTCAACAACTACAAAATTACAAAACTGAAATGCATTATTTTACCCAAAATGCAACAAGTATGTGCTTCTAATCTATATTATTTAACTTATATATACTTGAAGATATATTAAAATCCATATTTTGTCATATTATAAATAATAAATATGCGGTTTAAATTGCTCCCAGATTCACGAAATATAAAACTTTAAAATTTCTATATGAAAAATACTAAATTTATAGCAATGTGTTTTTTAAACTCCAATGCAGAACGGTCATTAATTTGAAGTATATTTTATTTTCAATTAATTAATTAAATAAATAAATTTATAGTTATGTATCCCAATGCAAATCCATAAATAACAGATAATATTATGAGGAATATACTCCAAAATAAATGTGTATTTTCAGTTTGCAAATTTCAATCTCGGTTCTATTAATAACTAATATTTTACATTGACTGATTTAAATTTACAAAGATCAAAATACGTAATATAAAGCTATAGTCTGCATGACATGCAGGTCTAGGCGCTCCTGCTTAATGCCTGTCATAATTTAACTCCATCCTCCATCTTTGTGTACATGATATATATGTATAACCCTTGCAATGATCTGAAATATGGTTTGAAAGCTACATAAAAAAAAATGGCACAGCACAAAATTGAATCCTATAAATATGTAGCTTAAAGATGCATAGAAAGTTTGCATGGATGCATGCAGCTTAAGTTGCAATGTACAATTGAAAATGGCTGAAAGCAAGCCTGAAAGTAGGTTTTGTTTTGCTTTCTCATATACTTTAGGCCTACATATAATGGTGGCAAAAATTGCAAATACTTCTGGCAAACATACTTAGCACAAGCAAAAAAAAAGCATAGTGTATACACGTATATGTATGTATGCATATGTAGATGGAGCTACACACACGCACACCTAAAGGTATGTACACACAACGGTATGGAGTATAAAAAGTTGTAGGGGTGCCGAAAAGGGGTGTATGGGCGGTCAAGCAACATACAAACCTCGATGTTGATCTCTCATGAGGGAGGAGGATCAAGATGAAAAAATGTCTGCGTAAAAAATCGTCTGCTACAGCTAGCTACCTCTCTCCCTAAACTCATTTGTCGTCTCGTTTTTTTCCCTTCTTTTCCACTCTGTCTGAATGTTTTCTTATAAGATTTCTTTCCTCTTCTTCTTGCAAGCCATCAGCCATCCCTTAAGGGCAGAGCATGCATGTTTTTTCAAGGACCCCCGGATTATGCCCTAAGTTATGTCCATCGCAGGACAACGTCACAGAATCGCCCACATATGTTCTGTATATAACCGTGCAATTAATATCGAGTTAATACACAGCTTAATAATACATATAGGGCGTTGGTGACGTCACAAACAACACATGCATGCATCCACCATCTTGCTGTCATCCTCTTCTCCCCTCCCCCCCGTTGTGATAATTGGGTGATGAATTTTGAGGCCCATAATTATGTGAACGTCTAACATCTCCTGTCTTCTAATATGAAACATCCATTTCCGGTTTGTGATATAACAGGTGTGTTGTCATATGTTTGTGGCCCTTGAATGCTTTTTGCCATGAATTATTTATTAATTATAGGAAACGTAGATTATTACAGTTATCAGTATTTTCCCTTCAATTTGTAAGCATGTGTTACACTAAAAAAACAGTTGCATATTTACTGTATTAAAATTGAATACAAAATAGGAACTGAGAGGAATTATTTATATCCAACTTACGCCTGTGTATGTATGCATAACTGTGGGATGAGACGCAACAGGGGCGCAAGTCGCTCGAGATAGTTTCTTACAAAAGTTTCATCTGTATTTCCCGACTAAACACATATTTTGAAATGTCTGTATTTATTTCGAAAATCCTGCACCAATAATATACCTTATTGTATTGCGAATTCTAAACAAATTTTCGGCTATGCGCCACCTGCTGGCGATTATCGAAACCACCATGAAAGATTCCACTGTATCATCATTAAACATTATTTCCTTCATCCAACTTATATAAATTGCAAATTTTTAAGAATAGTAATACACGAAATCCTGTCCACGATGGAAACTTGTGACAGAATTTAAGATTACTTGTTATAATTAAACCTGTGAAACGTGGAATTTCAGGCCAACTATAAACAAGCAGAAACTATTTGCCAAGTAAAAATTAGTTGTAATACTTAATTGCTATAAAATTAATAGAAAATATTAGCAGCAAATGGTTTCTATTATTACATTTACATATGATGTGAATTTCAATGTGCATGTTGCAAGCTACTTATTTATTGTAAAATAACATAATAGTAATTATTATATTACACAAAATTGCCAGTATTTCTATTATTTATGCGGATTTCTGACCTGCGTACAGCGGAAATGTTTTTAACTCAATTCAAAAACTGCCAGCTAGGCCACTTTCTATTCCATTGTAGGCAGGTTTTATTGCATAAGCATGCAATAACATCTTCAGATATAGTATCTATGTCAACCGCATGCAATTAAGGCAAATGATATGACACTAAGTAATTGAGGAAAGCTTTAATTAAGCTGTTAAGAACTGCAATAGCTGTTGTGTGCTGGCCTATCAAAAGAGTGCATATGACATCTACCAATTTACTTTTCAGCTATGCCTAACAAGACCAAGTTTAATGCCTTACATTATTTTAAACTTCAGTAATTAACGCACCTCGACATTCATAACAGAATGCAATGCGAACGTATGGGAATTAGGCTTAAAAAAATTGAACTTTTACTAAAACTTTTCATGTGATTTTTAATAACCAATCAACCGCCTAATATTAATCTACTACTGCCAACAGAATAACTTAAACGGCGCGTAACAATTGCATCTTTTGTGATTGAAGTTATTTTTGCATTTAATATCAAATATTGAAAAATAAACCTGAAAGAAATTCTTCAAAAATAGTGTTTTAGAAGTAAAACGCATTAGTTACATACAGCACAAAATATCTGATAGATTTCCCAAAGATATACATGCAGAGTGGAAGTGAAGTACGGATAGGCCAAGGCTGAAATAGAAATCCCATGTTATGTTCAAGATCATTGGTGTTGCAACTTTTAAACATACGAAATTAGAATTCAGAATTAAATTACAAAAATGAATGGCAAAAGAAAACTCAACATTATGACAAATATAGAAAATACAAGATAATTCTGGAAATTATAATATAAAATAGTGAAAATACATGTTACATAATCCTACTCGTTACACTGTAATGTTTTTGAATCAACTGTGATTGAAATTGCATTCAACACGTGCCATGTCCTATATGGGGTTGAATCTTCGCAAAATGCACTTTGGTACGAGTTTATAGTTGATTCTTGATTCACCACCAAACCAAATATTAATTGGCTGAGTGGACGCACATGACCCGAGTTCATTGGCGAGTTCATGCAGTCCTTTAAATTTAATCCAAACAATCATTTTTATGCTATTATATGTTTATAACAATGTGCGATTGTTGAAATTTCTGACAGCTCTGGATTTTGCCCCGAGATGACAATTACACTTAAGTCAATAGCTAATTTTCACATTCACATTTTACCGCTGTGTAATTCTGCATTTTGTTACGTATAGGTGGATCCAGGTAACAAAAATATACGATAAAAGCTTATACCCTGTCTTAATTTCCAGTGCATTTTAATTAATGGTTATAGAAAAAGCAGATTTCTTTTCCGCAGGAAATAATTCCCAGATGTTTTTGTGTCATTTCCCTGCACTATACATTTATGTACAGGGTGTATAGATGTTCAAATGTCACTGCAGATTATATAACCACGACCTAACCTCATTTGCATCCTAGGGTTGAATAGGTTAAAGACCTTTTGGTGTGAGTGCAAAAGCGGTTATTAACCTGACTAAAATTGCAATATTTCTTCTTCTTCTTCGACTTAAAATCAGAGTCAAACTTACATTTCATGTTAAATATGGAATTTGACAACTTAACGATAGTCTGGTTTTACGCAGACATATATTAGTATAATAACAGTAAATTTTATATGGCCTAAAAATGCAATCTTACACCGCCCAGACAATATAACATAACAGCCTTCATTTGGAATAGAGTATAATATGTAATGTATACAGTACTTAGTAAAAAAGAAAATAAAATACAAAAAACAAAACTACGCTCGTAAATTGGAAACAAAAAACTTTCCTCTTGCAAGCATTAACTTACAGCATATATATGTATGCAATTTTACGTGACTTGAATCTGCAAAATTACGTGAGAACATGCATATAGTTTAACTTATTACAGTTATAACACAATAACACAATGAACACAGGAATGATTATGCATATAAAATGGTAAAGTGTATAATTTTATAAAGTAAGTGCACATTAATGCATTAATGGTACTGTATATGTATGTACAAAGAAGGAAAAAGCTCTTTGCAGAAAAGACGACAAACAACTGTAATAAAATATAAATTACATCCATTTTTAAAGGCACAGTTTACTGCAAAAAGTAGAAGTTTTTGATGGGGAAAAAACTCTACGGGGTCACGACCCAGGCGAGCCAAAATGGCCGCCATCGTGCAACATGGCAGATTTATGATAGTTATACGCAAAGATGGCCGCCACAGGAGAAATGACCGATAAGAGAAATTACTCCCAAAGACCGGTTCTGCAACTCAACTTAACTTACAAAAACTATTTCGAATTTACATGTATAGAGATGTTTAAGTTAAACTATCTACAGCTTCAAACTTTTGTGTTCAAAATTCGAATAATATGGAAAACATTACATAATAATTTATAAGCACAATATCTCATTGTCACTATATGATATTTGCAAAATCAATCTATGCCATTTATATTTTTTTGAATTTACAACTTTTGTAGATTTAATACATGTTCATTAACATGGACAATTCTAATATTACAAATACTGTATTTTGTTATGTAAAAGTAATAACAAGGTTTTATTTCAAGATCGTTTTTCTTTGCTGTTTTCTGCAAACAAACAAGGGCAATTAAAACCCTCAAAATTAATTTATTTTCCTTTGTTGTATTGTTAGGAATAGCAGCAAAGAAATAATTGGACAAGAAATAACTATATTTTATTTAAATGTTTATAAAATCAAAGAAAACTCGAGGAGAATGCCAAAATTAAAGATGGATATTTTGCTTTAACATTCAAATGATACTACGTAGTACTTTTAACAGGAATATCGCAATTAATTTTAAGAAAATAAGCAAAATCCAGTTGGATGTCAGAATTTTATAAAGGGAAAATAATTCTAAAGAAATTGTTGTCAAATTGTACACAAATGTAAAAAACTGCACATTAAATACCAAATTGCACCAAGAAATCTGAATTGCACAAGACTATTTCATGTAATTGTATATATGAAAATTTTAGCTATTTATACTGATCCCTGGTGGTTTTTTGAACATTATAAACAAAGCAAAATCAAGTAGTTTTACAGGTACGTATAGGCACTTGGAAATTTATTTGATTAAACATTTTAAGTGATATTAGATATGACATTGTAAAAATTTATAGAAATATAGAAATCATTAAATTTCAAGTTGCAAATTTTACAATGCATAACAATGTACACCTGCAGGCAGACAGCAAGGTATTATAGGGATACAGGCAACTTGAAAACTGACTCAATGCTCAATCATTGGAATATTACATTGTGAGGACACCCATCAATCATGCCATATTGGTCTTAATAGAAGGGTACACTCAATGAGTCGGTGCAGGAGAGAACAGGTCCTAGGTCAAGGTAGCAGCTAGTCTCAATATGTGTTGTATACTGTACTTGCATAGCCATGCATGCATGCACCTTTGCATGCAGCCAGCACATTTTTTTACTCATGCACTGTATTCAAAAGTTCAGCACAGATAACAAGTCCTATGAGAACATACAAGAATTCTTTATGTTTTAAGTCAACAGGTTGAACCAGGTATCAATCCAAGGAATTCAAATAAGATACAAAGACCTTTACTTCAGGAAAATAGTCACACTGCAATACCAACCAAAAATTCCGTTTTTGATATGGAATAATTTTGAAATGAAATACTAGATACATGCCAAATATTATACAAGAAGTGCATTAGTACTTCCATGTATTTTTTAACACAATTCCATTTTCACTTCAAATTTCAGAGGTAAATACCACAATATTCAAGCGATTTTTCCATAACTTTGACTATCAGTGTTATTAATTTCCTAATAGAATTTGAAATCCTTCTAACTTTGTGATTCCCATTATAAATTTATATATTATTGTACATAGCAAGATATTAAATATCATTAAAGCTTCACACAATAGTCAACATTACCCATATGCGAAAAGTGAGCACATCCATTTGCTGAAATCAGCCTCAATTAAATCCAGCAATTTCTTAAATTAGTGCTTGAAATTTTAACGTATAAATATTTAAATTCTGTAGAACAGCACGATTGATTTACATAGTGCAGGTAATTGAGAAAACATTTGTGTAAGAAATTCACGGAATACAAGGATGCCGATTTCAACAAATATTAATATATAAGTTACCAATTAACTGTGTTATAATTTCACCACTATTCATACATTATTTTTGAAGTTATTATTATTGGACCTAATAGCTACAGTATATAGCAAATTAAACACGAGCTACCCAATTAGATATAATAAATTAGACAGTATATATTTACATTACCCACATATCACAAAATGCATTAATTTCATAATTTGTTTAACATTTCCATATGCAAGCATTGCAAAATACGGTCAAAGTTGAATTATAGTTTATATATAGATGTTACTGGATTGATTTATCAGTATGTATATGTGAATAGTTATGCACATAATAAAGATACTTTCATATTTAATGATGTGGCCACTAGCTATAGTTGTCACACAACATTTGAATGGTTAGAAAAAGAATAATATGCAAAATTCATGTAAATATCCCTGTCAAAAATTCTGTTTGTCATTCGATTTCTACATGTGGAATGTAAATTTGAAATTCTAGTGAAAAATGCATACGTTTTGTTCATATAGCTGCCAGTTGGTATAGTTACGCAATAAAACTTAGCAACGAGTATGCCATAAACTATGCTATATGGAACCTTGTAATATATACACACTTAAATATTCATGCAGCTTTCAGTTATAAATGTAAGTAGGGAACAAAAAATCATTAGAAAAACTACAGAGCTCTCAGCATTCCTGTATGTACATGCTATTTCAGGAGACTCAGGTGCAAAGAATACAGCATACACATGTATAATGCGCAGCATAAGAATATCACATATTATTCGGTTTAACTCAATAAATTGTCGAATTCAAGGACAAATATAATCTTCAATAATCATATCTACAGTTTGAAATTAAGTGTAGGCAATTTACGCTTTCAATTAAAATTCCTTACATACAAGTATAGAATCCACCAATATGCAGCTCTCTTCAGCTGGAACACCCAGTGAAATAAGCCCATTACATATACAAGGTGTCTAAATAGGTGAACAAACTTACAGGGTATACTCCCTGCATGCATAAAAAAACAAGACATAAAGTTCCTATAAACCCATGTCCCCAAATGCTTAGTTTTTTAAGTAAGTAGTATACCTAAGACATTACATCCATAATTCGTGCTCCCCACATATTAGGCTCCTGTATAAAAAATGCAGTGTATAGGTACATATTTCTTAAGCCAAAATTACTATCGGTGCAGTCCATGTGCCTATACATTTATTACAACTGGTTTCAAAGAATGAATTATTGTCTGCTTTACATAAGTCATCAAATTCACAATGACAATATGTCATGGTATTCCAAAGTACGATTTTGACCACACTATATAGCAGTAATACTTTTCAATTTGGGGAGCAAGAATTATGGATGTCACATTTTAGTTGCTAGACTTAAAAACCTAAGCGTTTGGAGACACGAGTTTATTATGTCTTGTTTTTATATACAAAGAATATACCTGTAAGTTTGCCCACCTGTTTCAGAAACACCCTGTTATACCGCATATAATTGCAAAATGGTTGACATGGTACTAATATAGCAAGCTTTTTCAAGGTTTTGAAAAAGACAGGCGCATGCATTTGCAATAAGGTGTTAATTGTGAATTGAAAAACTTATACTCGCATGCAATATAAGATATGCTTTATATAGAAAGTATACAAACATTTGATAAATATTGCGAGTATATACAATTACATTTACTTTGTAATTGGTTTCATTGAAAGACAGCTTAAATGAAACCAGATAATTAGCAATTCTGACATGTTAATCTGGCGTGAATTAATTCAATGGACAGATTCACCATTTGCAAATTTCTGACCAAAATACTGGGGATGGTAACAGATAACAAGAACAGCCAATAATGCAGCTCAGATGCTTGGTTTTCTTAAACACAATGCTGTTCTATCAAAACAAAACAATCCCTTTCAAAAATCAACAAATGCAAGTAATATTTAAGACATTACATTGAACTGTCATCAAACTGTTAAAAATTACAAGTGATATATAGGAGTGTTTGCATTTTGCAATATTTCTATTGCATTGTGTAATTGTAAACATAGATGTAGTCGTATGCATTTTGTGGTAGACTCAGGGTATAAACATATATGTTCCTGTATATAATAAAAAAAACGTCAAATACTATAAAAATTACGAATTAAAAAAATTGTTGTGGTAAAACGAGAGTCACGGTTTCAGTTTCAACATTTTCAAATGTATATCTGAAATAGCGAAACAATGTCATTTGACCTATAATTAAATGGCAAATTTCTCGCATATTGAATTAATTTAACATAGTAAATTAGTATAATGCTGTGTATACATCTCTTTTCATTATTTATTTAGAATTCCAACTGCTCGCAGTAATCTATTAATTCATTACCAAATTAACTGGAGTTTAATCAACTGGAACGCGACATTTACATTGTACAGGAAACAATGGTATATAATGAATTTGCATTTCTTGTGTCGATGAATTTTCAAGAGCATAATCAGGTATACGTCACGTATATACAGTAACAAGGAAAAGAATGTCTCAACCTTAATTAAACCAAATATGAATTCATTTTCAAACTATAAATAAAGGGATAAAACATTTAAATATGAATCAGATTGCAAGAGTTATAATACGAATACATGATGTTATAGGTGAATGTATCTTTTTTGTAAATATTTGCACTATGATATTATTATAATTAGTTTTCCTTTTTCCTCATTAATTGAAAGACAATTAACTGTAGCTGCTCTATTTATACGTATATTTTACAAAATCAATTCCATGAATCTGAACTTCAAAATTTCCCATTGAAAAGCTGCTAAGGTATATATAATAAATTACATTTTCAAAACAAAAAGAAAATGCTATTATCATTAAATTTATTCCCACATATAAGTATTATTTTTATTAATTATAAACTTTTACTCCACAGCTTAGTTAATTTTATATGCGGGCTACTGATAATTAATAATAACAGAGATGATGCGTATATTTATAAAAGCTTTTGGTCAATTATATGAAAGTAATATCGTATTCTTTTCTCATTTTTGCATATTTGGAAAATGAATCATTTGAATACATATTCATTGAAAAATGTTAAATGTAGGCATATACAACAGTATAATGCAGGTATTTATTTATTTACGAGAAAGTATATATATGGTAGTAGGCCTAGCTATGCATGGAAAATGCAAAATTGATCGACTTTTCAGGACGAGTCTTTGAGTTAGGCTTAAATGTTCAGCATATAGGCCTACTTCTTATTATCATTATTTCCTATTAAAACCGTACAAATAATACAACTACAGATTCCAATATAAAGCAGCATCATTTCCAGAGTATATGCACATTAAGTGCAGCAAACACAACGTCATTGCGCATAAAAAGATAACTTGAACATAACAATATACAAAAATAGGTTTATATTTATATATTTACCTGTTCAATCGCTGAATTCATTTCCAAAAAAAATTTCAAAATTAAAATCAATAAATATGTTCACGTTATGTATGAACATGGATATATAAAATAATGAAACTCACATGATCCATGCACAAACAACGGAAATGAAAAAGACTGCATGAAATGACAATTTGTTATAAATATGCATATATTAATTCACATTTTAAAATTAATGTAGCTTATATGTATTAAAACAATATTGAAGAACTAAATATGGACAATAAATAGGCCTACTTATTTTTTACCAATGAAATTAACACTCAATTCACAATAATTCTAGATAATAAAATACATAGAGCATTTTATTGATAATTGATATCTAATGTAAAAGCATCAAATTTTTGCTTTATAAATGTTACATAAAATCTGTATAATTTTGGCTATATTTATATAAGGTTGGTTATATGCAAGTTACACCATCTAATTATTTTATATTACATCATAGAAACCTTAATCATTGATTAACCCATGCATTGTAGTTAATGTACGATTAAAAGACGAGGATTATTTTGTAAATCAAATTCAAAAAATTATCCATTGCAATTAAAATACCATAAATAAAACACCCTATTGAAAACCTGAATTGTTATCATGCAAATTACTATATGCGACTGCATGGCACCATAATTATTTTACTCGCAAACTAACTATACGCATATTAAACATATGGGCTGCAATTCTAAATTATAATTT
>WWPM01018038.1:0-15216 GCA_023279145.1 Glomeris maerens | reverse complement strand
GGAAACTATTTGTAACTTTCACTTTCATAGTTCAAGCAACAACAACCAGGTGGCGCTGGTATTCTTCCTTAGTTTTTCTAGTTTCCCCCATCCAGTGTCATAATCCTGAATAAACTAGATAAAATCTTAATAAAACATCACAGATAAATATAATTGAATAATTGTAAAGAAAAATGTGTAAGATTTGGTCGAATTTCCTATGATTCTCGTGGATTTCGTATTATTTCTACAGATTCATTAACGTAATATTCAGGATTTCCAACAACTTCAATTGAAATTAATTTTTACATTGTCATGTAATGTTATTCCAGTCGGAGATTTTCAACTAAAAATTTGCAAATCTCAATTCTTCACAGACTTATTCTCCATAATTTATGGTTAAACAAAATGATTTATAAAGCCCAAAAAATGCACCAAAAAATAGTGAATGATTGTGTGAATTCATCCAGTAAATATACAGTTTTTACATAATCCATTCGAACAAAGCATTTTATAATTAATTTGCAAATAAGTACATTTATGAATGAATCACGCAATTGCAAAGTTTTCCCCAATTAGACAAGTTTATTAGCTATGAAATGGCAATAAAATAACCTAACGAGATTTTATAAGTTACACCAAGGTCAAATGTCACGCAATCATTCGAAAAATTCTCACAACAAACTAGCTCATAATTTATCACTTATCAAACTTAAATATAGAATACAAATAAATAACCAAATGTACTTTCCATTTCACATCTATGTATGTACGTATTACAATTTAAAATATTACATTAAATTCCTAGTTATTATTAACCTCATTTACCACCACACATATTAAATGTTATATTTATTCCCATACAGGAAAAATACTGAAAAATTTATGACTTTTAAACGATATTTAAATAAAAAGAACTATTCAAATTCGTGTCAACAATTTCAACTGTCATAATTCTTGTTTATCCTGTAATTACTGAATTTTCCCAATGGTTAATAAATCAACCACATTTATTGCATAATTCAAACAAAAAATCCATTAATTCACTGCATGGATTCACAATGAATATGTATTATTTTAGTTAAGGGTATCCATTTCTCTTTCTCAAAGATTCATAATCCAATCACTTTTCATCTGACATCTCATCCAAACTCTTATCTCTCTCTCTCACACACACACACATACACACATCCTTGCACCTGGTCTGCAAAAATACAACATCCAAAATTCTATGCACCAATTTCCACCAAAAGCGCGAAATCGCTTTGAAAAACCACAACAAAACTCCTTATCATCTGAAACTCTCTCTCTCGCTCGCTCTAAAAATACAAATGCAACCAAGTTCACAACATCACCTTGCGTAAACTATCAACGATTCGCTTCTTAGTTTCAAAACTGGGCCGTTTTACTAGGAAAACGCGACGGCGCGCTTTTTTGAAAAACCCCTTCCACTTTTTCGTCTTAAAATTCGCGAATTTCGCGAAAACGCGACGAGTTTTCATCGCTCGTGGCTCTCGCGTTAAAACGTCAAACGTCACTTTTCTGCCAACACATCTCACCCAATTTAACTAGAAATTACAGTGGAAGCACCGTAGTTGCACCTTATTAGCTTCGTATAATGAACACGATTGCCATTATTTGAGCGAGAAAAGCTGAAAGTGACAACGGCGACTGGAAAGCGAAAAATTAACCTTTGTCTCGCGTTTCGCTTCCATCGCGTTTATTAAATTGAAACATTGAGTTAACGAACGCCAAATACCGACAGCCACACACCAGTTCAATGTGCTGACAATGCTCAATTTACCTGCTTGCCTGTTGGCTATCTTATTGAAGCAGTTCTGGAAAACTTCATAGAGATGAAGCGGTTCGTCGTCGCTGGTCGCCATGATAACCGTGAATGTGTCGGCGTCGCCGATCCGCACTGTTGTTCACGGACGCATCTGATTCGTCGATTTCAAACGAAAATCTAACATTTTCCCTTTCGGAAATATTCCTTCTCAAATATTTGTCGAAAACAAGCTACGAGTTTTTTACAACCCGTACAGGATGACGAACACTTCCAAACTAAATTTCCAATAACAACGAATCGAGACTTGGAGGCTCCGAGCAGCACGTGCGGATCGGATTGCGGATCTTTTTTCAAATCGTCGATGCGGCTCGCAGCTATTATAAATATAAATAACCTATCGATAGATAACTTTGAATAAAGTCACATGGCAGTAAATTATGGTGAAAATCATTCTGGAAACGAATTGTAAACTTTAAACGGATCGTATTAAAAACACTTGCGGATCAGAGTGAGGATCTTGGAAAACGGATGAGGGATAAGAGAAGACCAGGAAAAACTAATCCGCAATTGCAGCCATCTTGAAAGAAATTTCATGTAATAGATAAGAATACGCAAGACAACGCATTAAAAGTTATATTTTCGAAAATATGTATTGATTAGGGAATTAATTCTAAAAAAAATGTGACATGAAAATAGTAGAAAAATTAGTCGCGGGTTCAAAAACATTATTTGGAAGCAACCAGTCCATATGCTCCTGTGGCCTAATGGATAAGGCGTTGGCCTCCGGAGCCAAAGATTGTGGGTTCAAGTCCCACCAGGGGCGGGATATCTCCTTTTTTTCTTTTTTCCTACTCTTCATTTCTTCCAATAAACTGCATTACCAGGAATACCTTCAAAACGAATTTTTCTTCAAAAAAAGTGCTTTACATAATCATTAACTAGTATAAAAATTACTTCGTTCTGAGAAGTGACAAATTAAATTTTCAACGTTTCCATTGCATGAAAAGAAGTTCCTTCAGAAAATTCGTATGACATGCAAATTCACTTGCAGAAGTATACATTTCAGTATAATTGTTACAGAAAAAAATTACGCCATTCCAGATAAAATTCCTAATAATAAATTGGGAGGATTCACAAAATTATTGAATTAATAACATAGAAGCTAGGTTTAAAATTAACTTTTTGCAGACATGAAATCAACTGTATGTATCCACAAACTCACGATCTCAAAGCATGAGGAATCAATAATTTAGTCACCACCGGGGTATTTGTTTACATTGCATGAAGAACATTATTGGTTGTCTTGTTTACTTACACCAACATGTGATTCAGAAATAGAAAATGTAGGCAAAAATAACTGAGCCACCAAGTGCAACTGAAAAAAAAAACGAGAAAAGAAATCCCCAATATGTAATGGACTTTTAATTTCCTCTTGCATCAGTAAAAGACTTCTAGTTGTTCTTTGTTGCAATGTCTTCTCTTATATATAATATACAAAAATTCAACAGCTTTACCACAATGCAAGTTGAAATTCAAATCCAAAATGAGCACCACATTGATTGCATCCATTCACCCATCAGTGACTTTCTCCCTTTTTACCTGCAACCTAATACAGTAAAAAGTTCAAATTACAAATAAATAAAAGCATTTACAACATTAATAGAAGCTGAAAACAAAAATTTGCCTCATCAGTTATCACTAAGACTAAAGAGTGAAAAACTGAACACATACTCTTTTGAAGTCATCCATTTTAGTTGAACTAATAGGGCTTCCTACAATGCATAGATGATCAATTTGAGTAGTTTCACTACCATCTTGATTGTCTTTTATAAATAACTGCAAACGCCAAGTTTGTCATTATTAAATACCAATAAATGAACATATTTCACTTATCAATTAAATCGCGCAATTAATTCTCACCTGCAAATTGTGAACATTTTGGAATTTAACGAAACGAAAAGGTACAATATTTCCATCCAGATCACTTGGCTGCAACCTAAAGTGCAATAACAAAATTGCGTAAATCACTAGAAATCTAAATGTTTATTATGATTCTGAATATAACATTGGGAAAAAATGAAATCACTCAATCATTTGGACAGGCTCCATACTATCGGCTTCATCAAAACCCAGTGTTCGTGGATGATTGATGAACAACTTGATATTTTTGGGTCCATTTCCTGTAAATTAGGGACATTTGGTAAAATACATGACTTGGAGATGAAAATTCAGCACTCTTTGGCATTATTTTCAAAATTATTGCCATGTTTTTCCAAGATTTATTTATTATGTTGTTGGCCACATATTTCATAACATTTCACACACAAAAAAAACATGTTCAGCTATTTATTGTGAATGAATGAATTGGAGAATAATAGTTACCTGCCGGAGCCTTAACTTTCACCGAGTGAAGTTTTACAGGCTGATTAAAGTCTAGTGAGATAATAAGCTGAAAATATTATCAACAGTCAGTTAGCTTATGTTTCTTTGTGTATATTTCGGTGAATTCATGAATGTGTTTCAACCTGTTCATCGCAATCGGATTCCAGAAATCCACCTCCACTTTGCAAACAGTTTGCGAGCGGATGATCCACGGATTCATTGAGGCACTCACAACCGGATTTGTTCAGAAATGAAACCAGATCCAACTAAATTCAAACATAATGCAAATGAGAACTTCTGTTGCATGCTTTTGCCATATTAATAAGAGTTTTCAATGTTTCCAGAGAGTTTTATAAACAATTTTGGAAAAATTCCAAGGCCTTACTTCACCGATTTGTGAACAAAACATGTGTTTAAGCCAATTAAAATTATACACATAACAAATCATAATTGTAAAATAGAAAATGAACACAATAACTGCAGTCTTCATGACAAAATATCAATTATTATTTATGAAGACTTGCTTCCATACCTATAATAATTTAACACTGCAAATCTATATACTTTGTGCATTTTACCTGCATTTTCTAGGTTTTAAGAATAATTGGACATACATATTCTTGAAAATTTCCCTGCATTTGTGAACTAGAAATCTGAATTACTTGAGCTATCTATTACATTTTTAATAAAAAGCAAACTTCCTCAGTTTTCCAGATATTTTTTCTATTGAAATGAACAGTTCCTATACAAATTATTTGATATTAAATCTCCTCTTGATATAATAAATGACGTACATGTCCTTGCACTCCACTGTCCGCATCACTGCCATCATCTCCTTCCAAAAAATGTTGGATTTTTGCTTCCAGTGCCGATTGGTCAGCCCCAGTAATTTGACCAATCTTCACGCGACTTCGATAGAAAATGAAAGTTGGCATTGCTGTAACTCCTTGAGTAGCGGCAGTTTCCTAAATAAAAAATTGCAATACTCGATCACATTTAATTCCAGTACACCAGTAAATTAAACTAACAACAGAACATGTATACCTGACATTGATCTACATCAACTTTCAAGAAAACAGCTCTGGGATATTTGGCTGCCATTTCAGCAAAGAATGGAGCGATTCGTTGACATGGCCCACACCTAAACATCATTTACGATCGATTAATTACGCACTACACAATTTCATTACACACCATAAAGAGAAAAAATTAACGAGAAATGTACATACCAAGTAGCAGTGAAATCTACAACAACCAGCTTGCTTTCTGCATTTCCTAACTCAATTTGAAATTGAGAATCTTCTGGTACAATTATAACAGAACCTGTCATCCTCGGCCACTTTCTTTGCAATACAGTTGCCAAATATTACTTATTCAAAAAATGCCAGTCACAGAGCCGTTGTACACTTCTATAAATGAACAGCGATGGCTGCAGAGCGGTTGTCACATCAGCGGGGGCGGTCAATCCGCGACATGCGAAACCAGCGCCATCTACTGATAGAACACCGAACTATTCTCATTTACAATGCGCTTTCCGCATCTACAGCAGGATTCTGTAGCGCATATTGGACAAAACCAGAATCCCAGCATTCCGATTGGTCATTATTAGCGCCACCTGATGATCACATGACAAATCACCGCGTGCGACTGATTGGTCAGATTGTCATCAGCCAATCAGAAGCTAGTTTTCACTAAACCGTGCTTCAATAGTAACCGATTATCACGGCGTTTTTAGGCCAATCGCATGCAGCATTCGCGATGTAATCGTCAGATAGCTCGGGTCTATTGGCAACCAATCAGAATGCATGGATCATTTTGCTATTAATTAAACGCCCCGCTGAGGTCGAATTATACAAAGAGGCGGGCCTAAATATCCGTTTCAGCCAATTGCAATGAGCGGTAAAGCAAAACTCACCAAAACTTAAACCGAATATATACTACAAACATGCACCGGTATTTTATTTGATAAATTTTTGTTTATTCTTAGTGACTATGAAAACAAAATTATTTAAATTTGTACTGTATGAACGTAAAAATCCTGAACATTATTTCATAAAATAAAATGCAATTTGAGAAAATAATATTTACGCATTCTTTCAGTGCATTTCGTTATAGTGATACGCAGCAATAAAATGAAATGTCATTTCAAAAAATAGGTTTTTGCAATCTAATGGGGAATTAAGCTGTGCTCATGAAAGTAGTACCAGTTTTCACAAATACACAGCTCATCTCACGTCGAGATTCAATTCCAGCAATTCATAAACTAAAATTAATGGACAAAATTAAATTAACAACATAATATGGAGTAAATATAATGGATGCAACAGTACGTTGCATGCATACCTTTGCGGAATTCATATAATGACTGACTTTCGATGCAAGCGTCACGTAACGGCATGTAGAAATTTGCCAAGGCTGATGTCAAATGAAAACTATGCCATAATGCAGATTCTTCATACTTAAGCAAATTATACATAAATGAAACTAATTTCTGCAATGTTGATGAAATAAATATTTTGTCTATCTTATCCACGTCATGATCAACATGTTTGCGCCCATCTATTAAATGTCTCAATCCTTTTGAAATTGCTTTGGGAACCTTCAAGAAATAAAAAAAAACATTTTTGTAATTTAAATTCGATTACTGAACTGTATTGGCAAGGTGAAAAAAATATTCTTACCCCGAAGGAACACTTGCATCCTTTACAATAATACCGAAGCGTTTGCGCATTGCCGCTAATGCAAACTGTTAGGAACTGCATAAACTGGCAAAATAAGGCATATACGTGACAATTAAAAACCTGAAATTGACTAACATATGAAGAATATAAGCTATATTTACTCTGTGATATATTTCAACATATGATTCAAACTCGAGTTTCTTCCGCGAACGAAGACACGTAGAAGCCAACTGGAAGAACACGCACAAATCTTACAAAAATAAATAAATTAATTACAAATTACAAGCATATTATGAAAAATAACTTAAAACAAAATAACCTACCATCTTGGTGAAAAGTAACTAAACTAAAAATTTCTGTACAATGTGCCATCGAACATAACAACGTGATGTATTCAAGAAATAGCAAGCCATCCATAATTAAAGTGCAGTAATTTGTACAAACTGGTACAGACCAAATATCTCTGAATCTGTAAATAACCCTGTATTAAACTAAATTCGTGAATACTTTACATTCATTTGTAAGCCGTATATTTACTTAATCACGTCTGTAGCCGAAGTAGATTTTAAAATATTGGTCAACATTGCAAGAATTTCCGTAGCAATTATTCCTTGAGCCTCAGTTTTTATCTGAAAATATAAAAATATTCACATCTTTAAATAAATTTCTAACAAACCATTGTGATATTTCATTTCAACAGTTTATTACATTTTCTAAAATAAATATCATCAAACTTCAGCTGTTCAATGATAAATTAAATATAGCCAATTTCATAAATTAAACATGTTCAACCTTCAACCTCCATGAAAATTATTGTATTAGCAATTGGCCACAAAATTGGATTCAATAATGCTTCAAAAGCAGTTGACCAAATACACAAATAAAGAATTCATTAACGCAACCTCACACAATTTTATATTTACCAATATGTCACAAAACTGCATTTAATTTTTCTAGCAATTAGCCAAATTTAAATATGTATTAATTCAGAATTTATTAACACAAGGCTTAATATTGCTAAACAAAATTATAATGAATAATTTCAAAATTTCAGGCCAATTAACGTTCATTTTCTCCTTTCTTCACATATTTAGTTTAATTTGCCATCAATTATGAAACCTACCACACATGAACACATCAAATTCAACAATTGACCGAGTATCCTGCAATGAGACTCTTGACACTTGAGGTCTCCATTAACTGAAGCAGCTATACTTGCTTCCATTGGAATATTGCTCTGCAAAAAAAATCCCAAATTGAAACTGAAATCAGACCATTTCATAAAAAAGCCCTAACAATAATGTTAAATGACAAACTTTGGAATCTTCCCTTTCTGGTGGTGATTGAGGTACAGAAACCGACGCGTAGTTTTCCTCCACGATACACCGGCAAACCGTTGGGTCACCGTCCAGCAAAAGTCTTAGCAGCCGCAATGTCATAAGTAAAAAGGCATCATTTGCACACCCAGATGAACTGTTAATACTGGATGAATAGCTTTTGTCGCCATGCGAGTTCAATTGGGAATGACTGCAAGCGAGAACTTGCAGTGGTGCGTCGCTGGCGACTGTCACATTTGTCCTCACGACAAAATTGTCCAGCAGTTTTTCAATAGCATTCAACGCCCACGCAACTGTTCTTGCATCCCATTGAATATCATCATTTGATGAAAGAGACAACACTGATAGCACGTGCATCAGAGAACTGAAATTTGTCGCTGTCGGTTGAAGAGCCATGTAGGCCATTGATGACCTGCCACTGCTGAGTTCACTCGGTGTTTGCCTGAAAATAAAAATTAGTAAGCAGCTTTCATTTTTATAGAAATATTCAGGGGCTTAAAAAAATAAAATAATTATAACAAATATATGAAAGTCAAACTAACTTTTGAATGGCGGTGATGTTCGCGTTTGACAACTGCGAATTAATTGCTGAAATGCAACCATTATGGTTTGGAAACATATCAGATATTTGCTTCCCCAGTTTCACAATACATGCTGAAATTGTACTTCTACTGCTATCTACAATTGACATTACAAATAAAATGAACCAACATTTTCCAAAGAAAATTAACATTCATGACAGTACATTTTGTTAATTTAAGTGGCATCAACTTTTGAACATTTCTCTGATGCTGTTGGATTCTCTTGTTATTGTAACCGGTTTCTTCCGCAAACACGGGAGCAGTCTTTGTGGGCGCTGGAGTTTCACAAAAAGTACGTCTGTAATTGAAAACAACACATTCTTCAATCACTAATAAAACATATTTGAAATTGATGCACATTGATCATTAAAATATTAAAATCAGTGACCTGCTTGGAAATGGTGAAGATGAAATATCCTCAAAGTTCCTTTTGCTTTGTGATTGTGCATATGATGTAGAAGGTTTTGCAAAATCATCATTCAATGCCTTTCTTTTAGATTGACTACTCTGTAATTTCAAAATTACATATATAATCTCGTGTATACATTTCATGTAGTATTTTATCACAGTTTTAAGGACAGTATTATACAGTAATTTCTTCAATAAACTATCGGAAATCATAAATATGTTTTCATGTTTCCATTATTATATTGTAAATTGGAGCAAATAGTGTCATTTCTGAGATAATGACGTCGAAATAAAGTGTCACTGCATGTATAAATGTAAACATGTGAATGTAGGTCTACATTGTGTTAGTAATGACCGTGCAGCTGTACATTGTATCCGTTGTTGCTGTGATACTTTTGTTGCAGATCTCTACTTAATTGTTGCGGAAGTATAGTTTATCTATTGAAGCGATGACATTAAAGCAGCATTGACATAATTATTTACAAATTTACAAATAAAGACATTCATTTTAGGCAATAATCTGTCAACATTAGAAAGAGGACGTCATTGTCATACAGTCATAGTTGGCTCACAGTGTGATTTCCCAATTTCGCAATTTTATTTACTTTGGAATACGTAGTACCAAGTACCCTTATATAAGCAGCTGTGAAGAGTTTGGAGTAGTTGGCACTTTCACCACAGCTCTACAAGTTTGATTTCCATCTCACCATGGCGATGCGTTTTGAAATTTTTCTCATTGTTGGCCTGTGCTTAACATATAGTACTCTATGTACTCCACTAGACAAGGATGATGCAAACAGCTTACAAGGTAAATTGCCAGCTATTTTCAGTTATGATCAAGTTAACGCACCCATATGTTACAACTGCTGACATATTTCCAAATTTATTTGATCAGTGTTGAAAAGGGAAGACAAGCGATGCACCCCAGAAATTAGAAGAAGCGAAATAAAACTTTGTCCTGTGAGTTCATTGTCATAAATATCACAAATGAAACATGCTTATTTGAATATATAATTAATGATTTTTTCCCAAAATATAGAGTCCATGTGGCCCTAACGAAGTGTGCAGGAAAAGAAAATGCGGGCTTGGAGAATGCTGCAATTACGTTGCTGAATGTAATTCAATTTTGACTTGTACAATTGGTAGTACTTATGTAAAATTCCTTTAGCTTATGCATATGTGTGTATTATTTGTAGGTGTCGAATGCAGGAAGGACGTATTTTGCATAGCATTGGCAGGATGTGGAGTGCGCACTGACCAATTCGGTTGTCAATATTGTTATTGCGAGCCATTCCCGCCGGCTGAGGCCAGCTAAAATACTGAATTGGTGGAAATTGATATGCAATTTTTTCGATTATAACACACTGACATTGAATAAACAGTTTATATACCAGTGTTGTAGTACTTTATTTCTAGAAAAATAATATTTTCATTGTAACTGTAAACATATATAAACTGCTTCCCTGCTGATTGTTTTTCTCTCTGATTTTGCAACAGAAACTAAGGGTGCTCCCCCTTGCGTAAAATATTGCATTTCATTCTGCGAAATTAAAGAATATATATTGCGAAATGGGGGAATAACACAGGCGTGCATTGGAAAAACCAGTGTCATCATATTTCAAAGTATAGCTGACAGCAGGTGTTTTGCTAATAGCTGTAACAGTTATTCGTTTTGCGAAAATGCTAATTTCGCAGTTTCCTATTTGTCATTACCATTGAATAACTGTTGACGATCACAGGAAAATGTACTAGTATTTGAAATGGTTGATACACACAACATTAAGTGACAATAATAAATATGAAAAACGTTTCAGGTGAAAACATTACTGTGCATTTCATATGCAAATGCGTTTCTAATCGTTGTAAAGTGTATATGTGAGATGTTAGAATTTAGGAAATGGAACAATAAAATAAAGACGTTTAGATTGCTTACTGCAAGTGTTAAATTTATACTAAAATCATGCCGAAAACATTCGTTTTTGGATTCTCCCTTTTCTGAGCAGCAAGTTTCAATCACTATTATAATATATTTTGTTTCGTAAAATTATGAGCTTAATCTTGATATATGAATAAGGAAATCTTTCACTCATAAACAATCAGACAAACAAAATTGTCTTTAATTTGATGTCGACTAGTTTTGGTTGTGTTTCTTGAAGACAGATTGATTTGAATTAACAAAAGCTTTTTATTAAGTATTACTATAATTGCCCATCGAAATGCAAAACTGTCGATTTAGTCCATAATGTTGGCATTTTTTCATTGTCACTTATACTATCCATCAGGTTTTATGAGTTGAAGGATGGCATGGTGGCATTTTTCAGCTACTCTTGATTACAATAAAGTTACCTCTTTAAATTCATCTTGCGGATGACTTCTTTTAGTATCCCTTTTCCACAAATCTAATGATTTTTCCGCTTGTAGCATATCTGCACAAATACTACTAGATAATTGCTGTGAACTCTGGATTTGACCTAGGACCAATGTTTGATAGCCATTCTCATCCTGTCTGTTGTTAATCGACTGCGTAGCTGCAACCAAAGTGTAAAAATTTATTAATAATAATATATGTAATAGGTAACCGAATAATATAAAAATTCAAAAAATAATTAATAAATTGCACTTCAAATGGATAGTAATTCAGACCATACCCTGTATTTCCAAGTCATTTATCTCAGCCACTTCATTTGCTGTGAAATCATCATCACAGAAAAAATCTTCCATTTCTTATTGTTGTTTTGTTTTTGCAATAGTCGTCTTATTTCCTATGTCATTGCGTAAAATGCGCCACAAAATCCTGTAAAATTCAAAAACCAATCCTTACTTCTCGCTTTTAACGTTTCCAACACAATAAACTAACCATCAATCCATCATTTGTAAGTATGAATTACTATGGATGATCACTCGCATTTCGCGCAATCGAACATCTAAACATGAAATATCGAAAATGATATCGATACATGCCCAATACAAGTCGAACCTAATATCGATAACTTATCGAACAAGCCGCGCCATCTTTTGACGGCTGTCCGAATTAAAATCTTAATCTCGACAACGTTACAAGTTTTGTTAAGGTTCAACGTGTCACGTGTGTAGGTCATCTACGCGGTATTGGAAACCGGAAATGGTATATTACGTAACATACCCCATTAATTGCCATATTTTGCATGATAATTACGATGCGCGTTGATTACGCATATAGTTAACAGCGGCACCAAATTTCATGCAATGTTATTGCGCAGACAGCAATGGCGTGCAATATTTCCCATTGTAGCCCAATTGAAATGTTGCACGACATCATATGACATGCAATGAAGTTGTAGATCATTAGACATTTTTTCCCCAGGATGACCATATTCCCATTGACATTCATTCGAAAAAATTGATGGAATGGTTGATAACCAGACGACATTGTAAACGTGACTGGTCGGAAAATGTTATGATTATCAGGAAGAAAATTAAAAATGCTATTCAGGATATGCCTGAAAATGATGAAATTATCCAACTTTTATCAGGCTCTTGTAAGTTAAATTGCCATATGAATTTGTAATAAAAATGTATAAAACAATTTCACCATAACATTTGCATTATTTACCCTACAGACATCAACTATTTTCACTGTTTGAAGATTGTTGACATTTTGAAAGAGACAGAATCGGCAAGCAAGAATTTCTTTGGATGGTATTCCTCTCAAAGAATGAAAGATTGGGTTGAAATTGTTAAACTTTACGAAAAAGACAATGTATACCTAGGTAGTTAATTTCATTACCAAATATATTTTACAAAATTTTACTAGCATATCAATACATATTACAATTAAATATTATTTAAATAATGCTAAATGAAACAAATCTATATTGGTTTTAATAAAGGAATAATAAAATCTGAAAGCTTTGCGAGTCACATTTTATTGGTTATTATTTATACATAAACCAAATTACTAAATTCATTATTGATTTTTATTTTAATTGCAATACGTAGCACATAATGCTGTAATAATTTCTTGAAAAATGCCATTTTATAGCTGAAGTCGCTCAGATGCTGACGAGAAATGTTTACTATGAGGTTCCCGCGCTCAAAGAAATGATTTCAACTTGCCAACAAGCAATAGAGGTATAATTATGAAACTTGTATTATAACTTCAAGTTGCAAAAACAAACCCGACAATTGTTTTTAAAATTCTACAAATATTAGGATTCCGAGAAAGACGAAATGAAATGTGTGAAAAATGCCAAGACCCTGAAAGAAAATTACCGATCCGCATGTGCAGATTTAGGAATAAAGGGAGATGACATTAAGAAAGAACTGTCAGCAACTGTGAAGGACCTTGCACCACTTCTTGATAACTTAGCAGAAAAGCTGAAGAATGTGAAAGCAGCTTGTGATTTTTACGCTGCATTTAAGGAATACTCTTTAAACAGGCATTTCATTTCCCAAAAAATATAAATAAGCACTGCTTCCAATTTGAAATAGATGTAAAAAGTATAAAATGTGTTTCGTATTTTAGAGGCCGTAAAGTACTTGATGTCACCCCACTTTTGAATTGTATTTTCAAAAAAGGCAACATTACTGTGTATGAATTACGACATGGAAAACCTCCTTCGCGTATCGAAGGCTCAAATAATGAAAATGATACTTCCGCAACGGAAAATGCTGCTGATATGGTACAATCATTAAACCTTAATTAATTAATTTGCCTCTATTTTAGAAATTTGTCAATGTACAACTGAATCCGGATAATTCTTTAAAAATTCTAGGAAATCGACTTTGGAGACGATGCGATTGATTTTGGAGATGATGCGGCGATTGATTTTGGAGATTTAAATGAATCGGTTATTAATATGCTATTTTCTTTGAATGTATTTGTAGTACAAGTTCAATAGTTTACTCAAATAGATTAATTTCATCAATTCACATTTTTCAGGACAAAATTGAAAGTGAAAATGTTCGAAGTGATTCCAAAGATGAAAAAGCGGGTATAAATAATTGTACATTTTAAAAACCGCAAGTTATAATTACATAATTAAAATGTAAATGAAACAAATTTAAATTATCAATATCAACTTCGATAAAATTGAATACAATTGTAAAACTGTGCCATAAAATTTGTTGATTTTTGCACATAGTTTTTGTAATGTTTTATTTTAATATACATTAATTTTGTTTTTTACTTTTAACTATTGGTTTAATTTTATTCCAGAATCTGAAGTTGCCACCAAAGAAGAAGCCTTGTCCATTTTAGAATACACAAAGACAAGGAATGAAATGCTGAACGAACTTTACGAGGCTAGAACTTTTTAATATTTAAAATATCACTGAATTTGCGTTCAAGTTTTATAATGACGCAAATGCAACTTTTTAATGTTCAAATATTTATTATGCTTGCAATTTGGAAAATAGTTGGAATCTTTCCTGGAATTGCGTTTAATGGAAATGAAGTTGGAGGAGAATTTCCTATCAATGATACAATTTGAATCCGCGCCTGAAATTGTTCAACGTCAAACTCACGAAAGCATCACGGCAATGCGAGCTTCAATCAGAGAAAATTTGTTGGCAATGGATAACCAGAAAATCCAACATTTTCTTCTTATTAAATCATCTCCAAGGAAAGTTTACATGACCGCAATTTCGATTTCAAATTAATTTCATTTCACTGTACATAATTCCAATTCTTATTTGTCTGTGTTATTCAACAGGTATTTGAACAGACTTATAGAACCTTTGCAGCATAAATTGAGAATGGCTGAAAAGATGGCCAATTGCCAACCTTCATTTGCTGAAAAAAGGAAAAAGGCTGCTGATGAAATAGCAAGCCATAAACCTAAACTGCAGCTAATTATTAACAAGACAAAGGACCTTCAAAAAGATGTTTGTATCTTCTTTTAATATACATAGTATTGTCTTGCTTAAGTGGACTATATGTATATTAAAAATACTAATTCTGCTTTTGTTGGTTTTTAGGTGGAATTGGCCATTTCTAAAAAATACGATGGCAAACCTGTGCATTTAATTGGAGATGTAAATATTGGCGATTTTGCTGACAAGAATGTCAAATAAAACTG
>WWPM01018036.1:28312-41984 GCA_023279145.1 Glomeris maerens | reverse complement strand
TTTTTTTTTGAGGCAGGGATACTTGGAGAATGAGCATTTTGCAAAACATCGAAGCCAATTTATACGTTTTCCTTCATGCCTTAAAGCGAAATCTCATTTAAATTTATAATCTACCCGTTTGTCTACTCATATCACTGCTCATTTCCTTGACGATTTTACCATTTTAACAAAGTTTATATACTAATAGAATTCTTTCATATATTCCATGAATTTAAATTTAACAAATTAAAAGATTCTCCTTAATATAAATGCTCAGAATATTTTGTTTACAAAGCCGTTGGAATTTTTAGCATTTCATATTCCTCAATTATGAGTATTCTTTTCATTTTTTCTCTTCAGCTAGTTTTGTTTCACTGCATTTGTAAACGGAAGAACTTAAAATTTCTGCTACAATGCAAACACTTAAATACACAAAACAATTTTGCTATTGTAATTAATGTTTGACCTTGTGCACTTCAAATTTTATATTTGAAATAATAATAATATGTATATAGTACTATTGTTACATTTGTCTTTTCGTGCGAATCTCTTCGAACTTGTCTACAAATTTTAACAATAAGTTATTATTACGAGTCTTATTATTTATTTTTACTGGCTTTGTTTCGTTTTCAAGTAAAATTACAACATGTACTTTTGGGTCAACAAAACATCCAGTTACTTATCAGAGGGTTAATTGGGCCAACATTAAAAGAAAATGTCCAGTGACTGTATAGGGAGATTTGTCTATACATGTAGAGTGATCACGTTATATTAGCCTACTGATGAACATCAATGCAACACTCACAATAAACAAATAAATACTTTAACTTCATGCTCAATATTATTACTCTCAGAAATGTGTAACATTTTTTTAGTGAACGCTGGTTTGGGTACCATGTTAAATCAACAATCAATTGCTATCCAGGTCATATCACAGACACAATCTGTTATCTTGCAGATCTGCATTCACAATCCAGTCTCTTATTCTATAAGGTGGTCCATGTGCAGTTCCTCGGTCTAACAAAGTTCTCGATTTGGCACGCACCGAGCAGCCTTTCACCTTCGGAGGAAGTCCCGGTGTTGTTCCTTTGTTATCGCACAGTGCACAATTCATGCAACAACCACTGTCTGTGGACGATACAGACACAAATGTTGGTTCCACTTTCACCCACTTATCAATCAGGGACAACCCCGATTGGCAATGATAGCAGACTACCCAACTGTAGCCAAAAAAAAACTTAGTCCACTGTCAGGATCTTGGAAATTACAAATAAAGACGCTGGACATGGTGACCATGCAGAAAACTGATCCTCAGTAATCAAATTCATCCCCATCAATATTATTCAGACCTCAAGATGCTCAAACAACAAGACATATTGAAATAGCATTTTCAAAACTTACACCAAAAAGTATAATATCATTCTTATTATTGAGAAGATAATTAGATCCATTATTAAGGTATTTATTACTGTTACATATGAGAACTGGTTTGACATGCGATGTCTGATCGCCAATTATTCTTTCCTGAATGCTAACTGTTTATTTTCTTAATTAATCTTATGTGGAGCACTGGTTTTAGCATAGCAACTATAGTCACACGCAGATATCTACAAGAATTCCAAGCTACATACTGACTGACCTTCAAATGACAAACCTGTAACCTGGATTCTAGCGAATTTAACTTCTTGAAATAGAAGCACAGTAAAAAAAGATACTAGCAGCTTTGAGAAAATAATGTGAGGCTTATACAATCAGTACATGAATCAGGTAAGTTGCCCAAGGTTAGGAACCAGAACAATTAACTGCAGAATGTTACCAAAGTTTGCCTCAGCATCCACAAGATTTCACTCAAGCCTCTACATAACATTGAAACTTCGTAATATAAAGCTAAATACACAAGAATATGTCTTTCAAATGTTTACATTAATACAGGACATCGTACCCACCACCAGGTACGGTACAGGAAAGCTGCAATCGCACCGTGACAAGTGCAAGATTGGGTCCTTGAACAAGAACATAGAAGGTCCCAGCCAATGGACATGGACATGGACGTGGCTAGAGGAGACCCTGATGCCTGGGAGCTCTGGTTGGCACGTGCACAAGGTGACCTAGATGGAAGCTGGCTGGGCCAATGGCAACTCAAGGGAGTCTGGTGGTGGTGGGAGGTGGCCAACTACCAGATATAAAAGCAGAGGACGATTTGCCGGATCGCGTCCACCATCACTTTTCCACTATTCGCAACAGAAATCTCCATATTTGGCCGCCCATTCATCGGCCACTAGCCAACTAACCATGAAGGTTCAACTGATTATCATTTCATTGGCTGCAGTCATATTTTGTGCCCAAGGCAGCATTTCCAGGGTAAGTCCTTTCATCCCATTACCTTGGATATGGCCTAGTGTGCCACAGCTATACCAACCACATCGGATATACTGCAACAGCTTTTACATGTGAAATTAAAATCTGGACGTTTTAGCTCTTGTAATATGCTAATTGCTCACAAATTTATATCTATTTGCATTGTACATGCAGGCAGTTTCATGAACAAATGAACTTTCAACTGTTATGAGCAAGAAAAGATATTAAAGTAAAAAAAACTTGAAGTTATTGAAGCACTTATAAATAGGCAACAAATAAGCACTGAACTCTTACTGCTCCACATTAAGCATTTCTCACATTTATTTAACATTACGTGCTAGTGTGTAATTTTGTGTATTGGAAAAAGTGTGTTTTAAGTACATAATACCAATTATACATATATTGATAAGATAGATAATTTCACTACCTGTAATTGCCCCATAATTATGCAAAATTACATAAATCGTCGTTTAACATTGTGGATACCCTTGTACTTATTCACACTGAACTATTGTTAAGCGGGGAAAAAAATGATACAAGAAGTTCTATATTTTTTAAAACAAAAACCCGGATATAGCTTTTCCCCCGATTTAGAAAAAGTCTATTTGGCAATTACGTGGCGAATAATTTTATGGCTCATATAACGTATTTCTTTTTTCGCGCGTAATGCAAAGAGTTTGGAATACAAGTACTACATGCATTACTATAATTTATTATTTCGGATAAGGAAGGAAAAGGCAATGACCCAGTTGGCCTCTTTGTGCAAATGTTTAGAACATGATCTGGTTTGCAGCAAATCATTTTCAAATTCCCCTTGGTTTTTGACAGCACGTTACCCACATGAAACATGCCAGCAAAGTGAAAGGATAATGGAATTCTGAGGGGAAAAATTAAGCCTGGTTTACTTTTTCTTTAGAAAGTGTGCCATTCATTCAATCGTAATATATCCACACAGGCCTGAAGTCAATTAATTAATCAATGTTCCCGTAACTTCAATTACGTTTCAAAAAAATCAAGACATTCTAGGTCTACTATAAATTGCATGGAAAGACTGAATATGTAAAAGTAGATTTAAAAACAAAACTTTGATGGCACCAACAATGAAATGTGCAATTTGCGAAATAGAGAGAAATGCCGACTTAATTGTCCATGTAGTTGCTATGACTCGCTTAAGTACACACATGAAATTAAGTAGAAAATTAGCCTCTTACAATGGGAAAGAGAAATAAGGCCAAGACAACCGTTTCATTTAACCGATCACATTCACCCATGTGAATGTTTACGGTGAAGTAATCCCATCACATCTCCACGCAATATAGCCATGTCATATTCACGGTAAAGTAATACTGTAACAGTGCATGAATTCTGAACTTTAGAGTGAATGTGAGAATATAGTTTTCATCCCAGTTTATAGTGCATAAATAGCTTTACAACGTAATTTGTCTATGTTCCGGTCATTTACAGCTAAATATGCACGTTAAACAGTTCAGTAGGATTGCTATGGAACACTAGTCTCAGTTTACAATTTAGATTCGATTAAATAAATACAGAATTCTTCCAATCCCATGTCCCTATTTCCAGTATCTTTTTTATAATTTTAATTTACGATTTTCACGTATAATTCCCAAGCCTTTTAAAAGTTGTCAGATTCACATCCCAGACAGAAATTGCAAATTAAAGGCAATATAATTTTAAAAAACTACAAAGAGAATAAAATAAATGGCAACATTCTAAATATCCACCTGCAGCAAACATTACGAATTTTCCAAGAAATTTCTGAGATTACAATACACATTGTATCTCCTAACGACTTTCAACTTCTCAGGTAAGAAGACAATTACCCTTTGACTTCCCTGGCCCCCGTCGACCATCAAGCCAATCTTTTGAAGACCAATCATTCAACGGTGGCGGACCATCTCGCGGCCGAACTCAACAAAGTACCGAAGATGATGGGTCACAGTTCGCTCCAGTGGCCCCACAACGCCAACGTACAACAGGTTTCCGTCCAAGACCCCAGAGCTTCCAAGATGAGCTCGGCCTCGTATGCAAATAACTTTCATCCGCAACCATCTAACTATCGACAAAGCCTATACATGCGCCTGTCTTTTCATGATTATTACAGTTAGAAGAGAAGCCACTATCTACTAGTGGAGGTGTCGATGGAGAGATTCTGCCAGAAGGAGAGAAGAAAGAAGAACCAGACCGCCTTTCACTTCTTCTACAGAACACCAAGTTCACATGCACCCAGAAGAAAGCCGGTTACTACGCAGATGATGCTCTCAACTGCGAAGTGTTCCATTACTGCAGTGAGGGAGTGCGACATTCTTGGATGTGCCCAGGCGGTACTTCCTTCCATCAAGTTCAGCTCATCTGCATGGCTGAAGGTGGAGACAACATCTGCAGCCAATCCAACAAATTCTATTTTGTCAACGACTACCTGTACAAGCCACTCGATGGACCGAACCAACGCGGTCGTAACGGTACCATCAGATATTCTGACCGTTATTTCCCCGATGAGACCACCAGTGGACAAAGTCAACAGCAGCATCAGCCGCAACAGGAACCACACCAAGTTCAACAACAGGGATTTGATGATGGCAGTAGCCAGTCTGGTTTTGGACAGGGTGACACTTTTGAACAAAGACCACACGAGTTCCCATCTTTCCAGGTATGTGTGACTTGCATTTTCAGTAAGTACACACCCGCAAACCGCAGAACGAAATTGTACCATGTCATGCTACCAACTACAATATTTTCAAAGAAACAGAAGGGTTGCAATGGTGATTGCATAATCTAGCTTTTTGCTCATTCCGTGTGTAATAGCATAACGTCAGTTTGCTTCCAGATTAGTGAAATAACCAACTTCACAGTTAGAGTTAGCAAGAAAACATGTAATTTCGAATCATTCAAATTTGAACACCAAGCGAAATATTAGGATATGACACGTACCTCGGGAACTATTTGAGTGACTGTCGGGTAACATCCTTCTTTTATTGTAGGATGGAGGACAAAGGTTCCAAAGCAGCGAGCAAGAAGCTCCCAGGCAACAACAGCCGCAATTTTCCTCACAGTTTGACTCCGGCTCCAGGCTATCGGCGCAACCAAGTGCGGAAGATGGTCTTTCCGGAAGTTCAGGCTCAGTTGGCAGTGGAGCACCGTTAACCTTCAGTGGTTCCCTGGAAGAGGAAGGCATCGACGATGGACGATTCTCAGGACCGCCTCCACAGGGACCTCCAGGTCGTTTCCGAGGAGTGGGCAGTGGATCTCGAGGACGCGGCGGCACCCGACGCTTGCCTCAATTTACCGGTATCTGAACAATTGAAATGTAGCATTTCAGCGGCAAATCTCGCTTCGCTTGTGATGACCGAACAATGCCAGGCAATGCTTCCAGTGAGATTCTCAGCCGTTTCATCAAAAATAAATGTCAACGATCTGCCTACAAGTCAACTGACTGCACTTTATCTACTCAGTAAATTGGAGAGCGGTCATTTAATTTGTTAACCATATACCGTAGGATTGGTGATTAACGTTGACATTTGCAAAATCAAATTCTCTCATGTTGCACCATTACCAATATTGTTTTGTCTTACCTTGATGCTATAGGGCAGCCTGCAGATGCAATGGCATTGTTGTGTACAATTTCAAAAATCTGAAATAAAACAACTTTACATCACTTTTACTGTAACCACCATCACATATCGGAACATTGTGTATTGTAGTACTTAAATTTGATTTGAAACAGCAATCTTGATCTGAACGTAACTGCAAAGGAAAATTTTGTGCATTACAATCTGTACATCAACATCTTACAACTGTAAATAATAACCTGTTTTCTTGGAACACTCCTTTTATAACCATCTTTCTTTGATGGGTACAAAACTGCACAGTCATGCCAATGTAGTGTAATCTCCAAGTTTAAGTCACAGTGCATGGTAATTGAAATTACAAACTTTACTCAATCTAGAAATGTACACTAAATCGGTTCAAAAATAGCCTTTCAAAGGTTTCAAAAGTCATAGCGATTAATATCAAACAGGATCATCAAAAACGCTGGCTTACAAATGATTTGCTTAAATTTGCCTCCAAGACGAACAATCCCGAAAAGGACAAAGCATTACTGAAACCAACGCGATTATGGAATCCACGTCTTACGTGACCCGATACAAATATAGCATACTACTAATAGGAATTTCCCTTGCAAAATGCAATCAAAATTGTGCTGTACATGCATTTACAACTATCTTCTTCACTAGCCATTTTTTCCAGTGCAACAGCCACCTTTTAGTGAATAATGTGCAAAAATAAGTAGCAATTGCATTTTTGCTGTAAATGGGCTTGACAGAATAGCAAATGTTTTTTTAAATACATAAATGAGCATGATCTGCCCATTGCCACAAAGATTTTACTTCAATGTGTTGCTTGAAAATATAACTCTACTCTTATTGTACTCCTTATCGCAAAGTGCAAAAGATATAATATTTTTTTTTTAAACCAAGCCGGTTTAAACTTTTCTTTCCTCCCATAGCAAACAGCACTTCTTTTCGGAACTGGTTACAAATTGAGGGAACGAGGCCGCAAAGTGCTCAGCAAGCGTCGAGCTTGCTCCGTAAGATCAACTTGGTCTTGCGTCTTCCCGCATACAATTTCCCACATTGAGTCATCCTGCAAAAAAATCGTCATCTATTAGATACAATACCTCCTAGTATGCTTTCAAAGTAATAAAAAAACTTGCATTTCTTACCCTTGGCATAGTGCTGCACACATTTGCGGAATTTTCTGGAATTTGTCCAAGGCTGTGGGAGCGAGCACAATTTATCTGAAAAACGTAAAACAAGAAGGACAAAAGATCAAAACTACACAATGGATATAGTGGACATGTGCGTGACTTCAACCACTAATTTCTGGCCATATTAAATAAGTGATGACAAAATTTACTTTGCGATTTGGAGAAGGTTCTACGAGTAACGCATTGTTAAGGCAAGAACTTCCTTCCTCGTTTAAAGTCTCCTTTACGATGGACGGTGGAGAAAACAGTACTGACATGTCACCCATCAGCGATTTACTCTGAAAGTTCAACAAATTGAAATACCATTATCAGCATTAGTTCATTAAAAGTTTCAAGATTAACATTCAGGCTGAAAGAATGTGACAAACCGGTGTTTCAGGAGTCATGTTAAGAATGTCTGAGTGGGCCACGTTGCCATCAAGGCCGGCAACGGCAATTTCACCGGGTGTGGACCAAGTCTGGGTCAGCGATTTCCTTGCCTTTGTGCCTGGTATCGCATTCTTCAATGTTTCAAAAAAATACACGATCACCTTTGCACTTTATTCAGCATAACAAAAACTTTTGAATACTAAGTTAGGAACTGACCTCTTTATTCCCCCTACTTCGAACAGATACGTAACCGCTATCCGACACAACGGTCGAATTCGGATGTGGCGTAACACAATCGTTCTGCGAATCGCATTTAATCATGTCAGTCAAATCATCAACCAGATGAGTGGGTGTCTATTCAAGGAAATCAAGTGCCACTATTAAAATTGTCGTAGGAAACAAGCCACCTTGATAACCCAAATCTCCCGATGCAGTCGCATTCATTTCAGAATTTTAATGACTGCACTCTCCACAAATTTCAGTAGACAAGATTAATCCTTAAATAGGTACGCAAATGATAAATGACATATCCCAAAAAACGAGGAATGGGGACACATTTACAGGATGAAAACTTTAGCTTGCCAGAAACTAGTCACAAGAATCCCACTTTCCCAACTGTATGACTTTTATTACTATGTACACTTGTAAAGTTAAGAAGTGCAATTAAGTAAGAGAATTATATACACACTCGATAAATTTCAATGAAGTCAGTTAGCATTGTCAATATTGTCTACAGATTTAAAGAAAGACAATGACAAATCTATTTTACTTTAGTTATTGCCTCACATTATTAGCAGGTAAAAATGGTCCCTCTTTGCGCTCCATTTCAGCAAACGCATTTTTAAATGGTGTTGGCGTGTGTGGTGTGCAATCCATGAGAGAACGCCTGATTTTTGGAGTTTGAATATTTCCCATGGCCAACTTATCACTGCAATAAACAATGAGTCGGTAAGAATTTCAAATTAGAAATGTAAAACATTCGGGTTTCTTCATTGACATACTTCAGAGTCAACTGGTTTTGCAATTCATGGGATGCATGGCGGATGGGGGTTGATCGATTATTTGCATTACAAACTGGTGTTGAAGTTAGATTCTCGTCGTAGGGACTGTTAAAGAACTAGAAAATGGCATTTGTTTTAGCTACTGCAATAAAAAAAACAGGGCACCAAGCGCTGAATACTGCTTATTTACAATGGAAGGAGAGAACGGAAGCAACTTGAACGGAGTACGTTTGCCAGGGGACACAGCTCCTCCAGCTGTTTGGTGCTGCCCATTTTGCATCGCATCGTACAACAATTGATACAATTCCGAATCGGACTGAGCATCAGTTGAAACTTCTTTAGAATTCTCTTGATGTTCCTGCTGTTACAAAGTACAAAGTCAATCCATTGATATTTTGAAACGTGCAAACTTAGCATTGAGATTTTCAGCAAATAGCAAAATTCCTGTATTTGCTCACTCAAGCATAGAGCATTATATTTGCTTTGGCGCAATTCGAAAATTTACGTACTGAAGATTTTCGCTTGCGTTCTCTGCGAAGAATAGGCGGAGTGCTCAACTTATTGTTCAGTAGACAACTGGAGAGTGGTATCAATACAGACGTCTCAATATCCTCTTTCAAGGAATGGATAATTTCACCGTCGTATTTGCAATCTGTTTTCCAGAAAATCGCCATACAAAACATTAAGATATTTTTACACATTTCTTCAACATTTACATACCGTGAGGTTCTTTGTAGAACTTAATAGGAGTCACACCAGGAATGATCTCTGTGCCACTAACAAGATCCAATGCCGAAAGGTCCCCAAAAGAAGAATTCAATGTAGACCGGCGCAGCATGGCACAGTTAGACAAGTCAACGTCTCCAACTTTATCATTTCTGTATCATAAAATATTCAACTATATTAGCTATCACAACTGCGTGTAGTTTCATAACAAACTGAAACATACGGTGACAATATCAATTCTTCCTTTTCCACGATAGACGACGAACCACACGAGCCAACTGAGAGCAATGCAGTTTGCGACATGCACTGAGAGGATGTTGCAGCCACATCTATTCCACTTTCTTGAGTTGACAACGGTGATTGCAAGTCAACAACTCCAGGACTCCATGAACAAACAATATCTGGACAAAATAGATGCAAAAACAATGCATATTTGAAAACAGTTTAAATAGTTTCTTCACCATTAGTCCGTAACAAAACTATATCACATTATACGAGAAAATAGTGAATCACACTACAAATTTATGTAATGGCTAATTCCAATGAAAAACATTTTACCAGTTTCCAATAAATTATAACATCATTGCTACAAAATCTTAGTCGATCAAATTTCAATGGCACAGTTGCACTTCCGAATATTATTTACAGTATTCACTGCATTTTCATTAATATATTGGTAAACTTAACTTAGTTTTCTATAGCCGTAAAAAGTAATTTATCAATATCAGATGGTCAGAAAAATGGAGCTTTCAAACTTGGTGTGCACATTACATGCAAGGGCATAAAATGATCAGAGCAAGATTATGTGCAATAACACGAAGATCTATCCAGTTTGGTCAAACTAAAATTACCTGAGCAAGAATGGCAATTATAATTATTTTCCAAAGAATATGCATTTAAAATTTCTCCATAACAATTAGAGGTTTTTTGAATGAAAAACATGCAATGTTGTAATGCAGTATATTCTTTTAAACTAGTATAAATAATCCAAGCAAATTCAGTTTAATCCAGAATGGCCTTACTCACCAGCAGCAGCTGAATCGTCAGTTTTTTGCAATTCGAGGGAAGTAAGCGAATGAACGTTTTCAATCTGAAAATCCAATATAATCAAAAACATTTGGTTTCCTGAAAGTATTCTATATGCATTTACAAACCTGCCAATTATTACACTCCTTTTTCTTCGTATGAGCAGCTTTGTTGTATCCAGTCCTTCGCTTGACAGCAGCTCGTCTCGGCACAACACTCCGATCTTCTTCAATGTCCTGCGATTCAACTTTCCGCTTCATTGAAGAATTCCAGTGATTCTTAATGGCATTGTCGGTACTAGAAAACAATACAACATAAACAATAGCCAATTTAATTTTTGGATGTTCAGTTGAATAATATACGAGTAGCTACACGTACCGGCCAGGCAACAATTTTGAAATTTTCGCCCATTGATTTCCCCATTGCCTGTGAGCTTCATAAATGATTCCATCTTCTTCATCTGTCCAAGCAGTTTTCTTGATGGCAGGATTGAGGTGATTATGCCACCTAGACATTTACAAACACAAATCAGTATGTTTTTTAACATTAATCAACACATGAACAAGACTGAGTGCAGCTTACCTCTCCCTGCACTGCTTTCCTATTCTTCCTTTCAAATGCTTTGCAATAATAGTCCATCGTTTTGGTCCATGCTTGCGAACAAGATCCACAACCTTATCATCCTCCTACATACAATAAATAACATTTAGCAAATTCAATCTCTTCTGGCCTAGCTACACCACAGCACTTGAAATACAAATGTCAGATAACATCACCACCTGCTCTAGGTAGAACTTTTTTTTATGGGGGGTCACAAAGGAAAAGCTAGTCCAATGAATGGTTCAACAGATGCAAACAATGGGGAAACAGGACCGGAAGTAGCAACTTTCTAATTAAGGAGACTTTTCCCACCAAGTCAATTGAGATAATGCATATACAGTAGAACTTGGTTATAGTGGACTTCAAGGGACCGGCAAAAAACGTGCACTATATCCGAGGTCCATTACATCCGAATAATGTCATAAATATAAAATCATTGTTTCCAAGCATTTTAGTCAACTCTTCACTCATTACTTGAAGCAGTGGTCCAGAAATTTGAGTGTTTGCATATCTTTGCACTTTAAACCATTTAAGAAGAGCTTCATCTACATCTGTTTGGGCTACGCATTTTTTTGAATTGGGTCCGTTTTCATCAAATCCCTTTTGGATGCTTTCTCTCTTTTTCCATATTGAGGAAATTGTTGATTTTTGGATTCCAAGCTTCTTTACAACATCTGCTTGACTCTGTCCACTTTCAATCTCCTTAATAATCTTCACATTTTTCAGTAAAGTAAAAGAGAGTCTAGTCTTTTTTGTACTTATTATTTCAGCAACTGGCCAACAACTGAACTAGCATTGTTTAATTATATAAAGTACAGTATCATTCAAATGCAGCATTGGATTTTGCCCATTGGCTCTTCAAAATCCAAAACATTTCTGAGAAGACATTACTTAGAACATTTTGTAGAAGACAATTATACACCCTATCTCTTTCTGTAGTCAAAAGGGAACACATGCATGGGGCCAGTTTTTCTCCATAATATGGGAAAAGGATACACTTAGGTACATATGTGTACTATAAGTGCTAAATATAGGATGAATGACGTGCAGGTGTGACCCTGAAACTGAGGCATTTTTGAGTTGGACAAATTGATGGTCAAATTCTGATGAAAATTGATTCAGTTATAATGGACAATTGCTGAAGGGACTAAAAATATGGTCAACTATAGCAGAGTTTCCATTATAACAGAGTCCATTACATCCGAGGTTGAATACATGGGCTGAATAGGATTTTTGCCAGGACCAGCATTTTGAGTGCACAACATCCGAGTGTCCATTACATCCGAGTCCTCTATAACCAAGTTCTACTGTATTACATGAAATGAAATAACAACTTTGAAATAAACCAAACATTTAAAATTCGTATTCTGCAGATACAATTTTTTTGAGAGTTGATGAGATTGGAAATTGTCGTTTTCGACTAAAATGAGATTTTAATATCACAACACAAAAGACACTTCATAGAAATCGCAATTTCATTTTACAGTAATAATAATTAACCACTAAAATGAAGCAGTAACCATACGGGAAGTGATTTAGCATCTCTATTGCGAAGGTAGGAATTTATGAAATATAAAAAAGGTATATATTTCAGGGCAAATGCGAAAAAACCAACTTCTTTGGTCCAAGGTCCTTTGATAAGTTCCGGGTTGATAACTTTCTGCCACCTTTGTTGGCACTGCACCTCATTTCTATCGCCTAAAATTGCTGCAATATTTTCCCAAGAGTCCCGGCCATACATCTCAACCAGTCGTTTGATATGCTCGTCCTAATAGGCAACAATAATAAAATCTGTTACAAGAAAACTGATCCGAATTTTGTCAAAAATTATACCTCTTCCTTGCTCCATCGCCTCTGGTTAGATTTTCTATTTATGCGTTTGCAACGGCTATTAGGAAGACTTTCATCGGATGAACTGTCGTCCAAGTCATCTTCACTGCTGCTGCTCATATCAGGAGATTTATTTCTTCAACAGAATCCGGAAAACAATACCCACACGTCAATCCAACGGTTTGAAATCACGTTAATTAACAGACACGCTAAAAACTAGGCAAAAACGACGGTTATTATTAATACGTTCTGTATATTGCCATCGGTTCAAATTCGCGAATTCGTAAAAGAAATTTCGAGAGGATTTGAAACGCAATTTGCGAGCCGCCATTTTAACACGGTGCTAAAGCTTAGGTAATTGCAGACGGGAAAAACGTACAAACAGTGACTTTACTCACCGAGAAATGTACGAACGAGGCATGTTTCCATTCGCTAACGTGATCCACAAGCTCAATATAACAGCTTTCAAAGGCAAAAATGATTTAAAAATTGGACGATTACGAGAATATTCACAGACCAAGGCACAATGCGCACAGCGTTAAAAATGCGCGCGGCGACTGATGATCGGACTACAAGCTCTGCTTCCCCATTGGTGGATTGATCATTACGTCACTTCGAAAAGCAGGGTGTCTGCGGAGAGCGCAGTGCAAATCCGTTCATTCCCGCACTTTAGCCTCCAAGCTGTTTAGCCTCTACTCACTTGGCGGGATTATGTCACGCCTGTTGGTGGGTGATACTAAAAAGCTGGGTGCGCGATTTAGCTGGGTCGATCCCGAGCAACGGCGCTCCGACGCCGAGCGCGTCCGCATAGCCAACTCTGGCAACCGGACACGATTCAGCTGGGTGGCGATTTAGCTGAGGCCTAACCCGGCAGAATTCGGTTAAATGAACGGATTTTTTTACAGGGCGCGCCGATAATCGCGCAACGGCTATAGTTTTCACATTATTCGATCGCGTCGCAGGGGTCGTTCATTTCTTACGTTACAATACAGTATTT
>WWPM01018036.1:0-28302 GCA_023279145.1 Glomeris maerens | reverse complement strand
GGGGGGCTACAGACAAAACCGAGCATTTGCGGACATGGGTTCACATGGAATTTTTGTCTTGTTTTCATGCATATTACATACCCTGAAAGGTTGTACAAAGAGTTTTGAAACGCCCTGTATAGATGAATAAAATCGAAAAACGAACACAATTCAAATTGCTTTATTATGAAACATGTCCTCCCTTATCTTTAATTACTTCTTGAACACATTTTGGCATGGAATAAGTAAGTTTTTTTTTCACAGCTTTCTGTTATTTGCTGGTCCCGAAACCATATCAGGATTCCAGCCTTAATCAGTTTTGCTTTTGTCGATGATGAAATATTTCAAGGACAGAATATATTATGCTTTGATTTGCCAGTAAACTCACCCGATCTTAATATTCCTATGGAAAACCTGTGGGCTATCGTAAAAGCTAGACTTTACAAAATTGATTGCACACAAAAGTAAAACTTATTGAGGCTGTAATCCAGATATGGTTTCGGGACCAGCAAATAGCAGAATTACAAAGCTGTAAAAAAAACTTATTTATTCCATGCCAAAACATAAACGTGTTCAAGAAGTTATTAAAGCTAAGGGAGGACATATTTCATATTAAAGCAATTTGAATTGTTTGTTTTTCGATTTTATTCATCTATTACCAATAAATGCTGTTGTTTTTAAATTATCACATTAATTTCCACACTACTGTAAATGGGAATCGGAGTCATGTAAATTCTCAGCTATATGAACAGTTTATTCAGCGACCTCGGCTTCGAAACCGGATTTATACCCGGGCTCAAATCGAGACCGGGCTATATTTACGTTTTTAAGTCCCGCCCAGGGCAATATTCGAATACAGGGCAGTATTCGATACCGAGCAATGTTCGAGCATTTACAGTAACTTATTTACCAATTTTTGTATCTCATTTTGTTGCTTAGCTATTTCATGAATGCTTTTTCACTACTTTTTCTAGTGATTTGTGTCGGTGCAGAATTTTGCTTGGTGGGTTATGTCTATAACTCAGTGTCACGTCGCAATAGCCCGGTTATAATAGCTCGCGACATATCAGCCCGGGACAGAACAGCCCCGAGTAATAAAAGCCCGTAAGATAACAGCCCGTGTGTCAAAACAGCCCCAAGTAATAATAGCCCGCAGTCAGAACAGCCTTAAGTACAGTCCTCCCTTGTTAATCCGGCAGATATGGGACCAGAGCACCGCCGGATTATGTGCAGAAAATGTAGCAGCATATTTTCAGATGCAAATGCGACTGCAGTTTCGACGAAAACATATATTAATAGTTTGCAGATATTTTTCAGAATTTCAGATTTTATATAAATATTTGTAGATATTCTACAGATTATTTTCAGACATTTCATAAATTCTGCAGAAACCACTATTTCAAATTTCAGCATAAATAATAGAAACAGAGTGAATGGAATAAATTCTATCAGCATGAATGTACAGAAATTCTCAAGATTGAAATCTCGACAAGTTTACTAAAAATAATTACAGGAGGAAGGCCAAAAAAACGCCGGATTACCGAGGGAGAACTGTAGTATATAATAATAGCTCTACTACATGAATGACTGCCTGTTGGCTACATTTTGGTGACGTTCTTATTGCACATACGACTACAGTTAGCTACCCATACTTTCACTTGTGACGTCACAATACGAAGAATGCTTCCGACCATGCGAAAGCAAGATGGACGCTGAATATTCAAAATACAGCCTTTTCAGCGTATCCAGGTAAACAAAGCAGAATATATTGAAGCTACATGCATTTTATACCTAAACTTAATGAAATACTCACTTTCATTTAGAAGTCAAAAACTTCTGCATTTCTCCTTTAATAATATTTTGCTAAGTACGCAATTAACAATGCCACAATCAAATTTTTGCTTCCCAGGTGTTCCCTTTTAAACCTTGTTTAATTGCGCTTCATACGTTTTGCCATGTATTAAATTATTATTATTTCGTTTTCCGAATTTATACTTAGTAGACGAATTATTTCTACAGCTTTCATGCATTGCTGAGAAATTCTGGAAATGAAATGATAATTATTGAACGTATGGTCCAAGGTACAAACTGCAATTGCAAAGTGTTTAAAAAACATATGGGTAGGAAAAATTTGATTACGGCTTTGCTACATGACCACCCAGCAAAATCCAAATAGGCCCCAGCAGAATTCCGACTGGGGAAAACTGCTGGATGAGCAATGCGGGCGAGGTCGGCATGGGAGTTAGCGGCGACCGGGGGTAGGCCTAAGCCACCCAGCTAAATCCGAAAACGGTGCTAATTTACGCAAAATCGAGGGAAAAAATTAGTGAAAAGTGTGTAATTAACAAATAAATTAAGTGTTCTTACCTTCTGAGTTGTTAATTCCTTCCCAATTTCTTGTATTTGGCCACCCAGCTAATTCCGGACCGGGGAAATAGCTGGGTGAGCGATGCGGACGAGGTCGGCATGGGAGTTAGCGGCGCCCGGGGGTAGGCTTATCCCACCCAGCTAAATCCGAAAACGGCGCTATTTTACCTAAAATCGAACGAAATTTTAATAAAAAATGATGTAAATAACAAATAAAAGAAGGTTATCTGCATCCTGACTTCTTAATACCTTTTTAATTCATTTTAATTAGCCACCCAGCTAATTCCAAATAGGCCCCAGCTAATTCCGGACCGGGGAAATAGCTGGGTGAGCGATGCGGACGGCGTCGGCATGGGAGTTAGCAGCGACCGGGGGTAGGCTTATCCCACCCAGCTAAATCCGAAAACGGCGCTAATCTACGTAAATTCGAACGAAATTTTAATAAAAAGTGATGTAATAACAAATAAATGAAGTGTTTTTACCTCCTGAGTTGTTAATTCCTTCCCAATTGCTTTTATTTGGCCACCCAGCTAATTCCGGACCGGGGAAATAGCTGGGTGAGCAATGCGGACGGCGTCGGCATGGGAGTTAGCGGCGACCGGGGGTAGGCTTATCCCACCCAGCCAAATCCGAAAGTCCAACAAATTGCAACAAAAAACAAATAATGTATTGTAACGAAAGAAATGAACGACCCCTGCGATTGCCGAATACTACCGTGAAAACTAGCCGTTGCGCGATTATCGGCGCGCCCTGTAAAAAAATCCGTTCACTTAACCGAACTCTACCGGATTAGGCCTCAGCTAAATCGCCACCCAGCTAAATCGAGTCCGGTTGCCAGAGTTGGCGATGCGGACGCGCTCGGCGTCGGAGCGCCGTTGCTCGGGATCGACCCAGCTAAATCGCGCACCCAGCTTTTTAGTACCACCCCCTGTTGGTCACGCGTAACTGAACCTCGGTTAAATCAGAAAAACCCGGTTAACGCTATAAACAGATTCCGACGTTTTTGATAAAACTATCTAATAATAATCCCAATTCGTAAGAGTGGATCCAGTATTGGGTATGACAAATTTGTTAGCATATAAATTGGCAAATCCCAATTGAACAAGAGAATATCTCATTATATACAGTGTACTGTAATAATAATAATATTATCATTATGATTACAATAATCTTTATGAAAAATAAAGACGTGTCACAAAATTATATAATATTTATTGAAGTTCACAATCGCATTACAACAATGCAAAAGATTGGATAAACTGCTGATACAGAATTGATCTTATATTTGAACGATTACAAGTGATTTATATGCTGCCTATAGCTTATAACAACAGAAAATAATTGGAAATGGAGAATCCAGCCCGCCTTCAATTCATCTCCACACATTAGAACACCTAAACGAAATTTAATTAAATTTCATACAAATCATACATATAGGTACCGTATATATGTATATTACACGTACAAATAAACTGGAATTAACATGTCACGTTAACTTACCGGCCATTTAAACCAAAGACCAAAGGTAGTTAATGCTCCAAGGGAAAATGCAAGCAGAAAAGGACGAGATAAAACCATTGATTTTCGACTCTTCATAAGGAAGGAGATGCGAGATATTTTTTTGTCACTGTATGGAGGATACCGAACACTGTGGGAAAATTAAAATGTACGATTAAGAATAATACCGAAATGGAATTTATTAATCCATTTGAAACTTGCAAATAATTTATAATACTTACGCAGCAATGGATTCACCCAGACGCGAAAAACGTTTTATCATTATGGGTTTCATGTGTGAAAATGCATCAAAGGTAAATTTTCCATTGTAACATCCCATTCCACTGTTCCCAACACCACCAAATGGAAAAGTTGGAACTATATGGGGAAAAATGTCAAACTAAATAAATGCGGTCACTTGCAAAATAGGGGAGGGGAATTGAATACCCCAGTCAGGTTGCATGCAAACTTAATTTACGATTTGAAGGTTGTATGAGATCGTTTGCAATTACCCCAACCAGGGCAGGTCTATATGAATTTAATCACAACCAGAAGATACCAATTATGTGCACTGTTGTATCATTGCAGCAAACACTACCAGCAGAAGTCCTTGCAAGAAACTCATTTATTACAGATTTATTACTCGCAAAAGGGTACATCGTTAGTGGCTTTTCCCTGAAACGCAAAGTGATCCAATAAATATAAAGTATGTGACTATGAATATAGACCCCTATATTGCATTTAAAACAAATACATACTACACATAGAAAAAACAAACTGTAATGTCAACAATCATGAAATTCATTTCATTGCCGCATAAAATAATACAATGAAATACGTGTTACCTGCTGTTGATGAATTCAATTGCTTCATCTAAACTGTTGACAGTTATAAAAGGCAGAATTGGACCAAAAATCTGCAGGGGATTAAATAATACAGAACTGCATATTGTCGACCAAGACAATAGTACTTATGTAAAAAAAAAATTCAAAAACATTAACATACTTCTTCTTGCATAACTGGAGCTGTAGGTTGCACATCTAGTAGTAAAGTTGGTGCAATAAACAGGTCTTGAAAGTTAGTTTCACCTCCAAGAGACACCGATTTTCTGCTCGCTTCAAGCAACTTCACAACGCGCCTGTAATATGTACATATGTATATCAAAGCTGTGGATCACTCATGTTATGTTCATATGTATCATGTTGTTCAAATATGAGTTATATCTTACCGGAAATGAAACTCGTTGACGATTCTTCCATAGTCACGTGAAGTCTTGATATCATCTCCGTACCACTCTCGCAATATGCCTTTTGCCAGTTCAACGATCCGCTCCTGAATGGACTTGCTGCAGAGGACATAGTCGGGAGCGACGCACGTCTGACCACAATTTGAAAATTTACCCCACAGCAAACGTCTTGTGGTGATATTGAGGTCACTCGATGGGTCAATATAAGCCGGACTAAAAAGAACATTAATTGAATCCAATACGCCTGGAATTTTAAACTTCGAATGTAGCATTATTTCCTCTCCAGTTACTGTAATTAGAAAACATCAGGGAACAGGGAAAGTTATTTATTTCACCTTTTGCCGCCTAATTCCAAGGTGCATGGAGTCAGATGCTCATTGGTAGCTGCTCGCACTATTTTTCCCACGGCAGGAGATCCAGTGTAGAAAATATAATCGAAACGTTCCTTCAACAACTCTGCCATATCTTCTTTGCCTCCCAGGACCACAGGAAAGCAGTCGTTATCCAAGTATTTTGGGATAAGTTCAGCGAGTGCCGTGGCAGTTGTGGAAGCAATTTCTGATGGTTTAATGATGGCACAGTTGCCTGCATATTGAACAAGGGTTTAATGGGCGACATGGAATACAAAATTAGTTTGGAAATGCAAATCGTGGAAATAATACCGGCAGCAATTGCACCAATAAGTGGACCAATTGTAACTAGAATTGGGAAATTCCATGCTCCGATTACAAGAGCAACTCCGTACGGTTCAGGGTGAATGTACATAGTTTCCATAACAGTGACAAGAGTCTTGCTGATCTATATTTTATACCACAGCTCAAAAGCGATTTTAGAATGTTATTAGTATTACTTAATAATTGCATTAAAATTAATGAGAGCTTGCCGGTTTTTTCGCCATCCATTCTTCCAAGTTCAATAAGGTATAGCGGATGTCATTGCGCTTGAGCTCGATTTCAGCCAACACCGATTCTTGCTTTGGCTGGACAAGTAGTGTAATTTTGTTTAAACCATGGTTGAACCAAGAGGATCATTAATGCATGGGATATTTGTAGATATACCTATATGTACGCAACAAACTCACTTTGCGAAGATCTTTGTACAAGGCATCGACTAGTTGATCTTCATTGTCAGTTAGGAGCCGAAACAAGTTTTCCAATTGCCCCTTTCGAAATTCGTATGGACGTGTTCGGCCAGAATTGAATGCATCACGTACACGTTTAACTATCTGTAACAGAACCGTGGTTTCAAGGTTAAAGACAAAGTTCCTCTTCATGAAAACTACCCCACAACCACCTTTGAATCACAATTTCTTTAGCTAGTTTTCTTATTTTTCATTGCAAATATATTGTTGAGTCACTAAAACTTCTTGTATACAGTGTTAACTTAAATTTATGTACGCTTCGTTGAAGTGACAAACATTTTATTATATGTCGAAACGTTTACGAGTAAAGGATTATTCGCTCTGTAATATTCAGAACTCATAATTTCTACTTCTACAATGATTGCCAAACAAGGCTGCACATTGTTATAATAGGAACCGCACCATAAATTACATACGCACATGTATTAGAAGGGTTGTACATTTTAAAAACACAAAATATATTAAACCAGCTTCATTGATAGCCTATAAACTAAATATAAATACGTACAGCTTTGAAATCGACCATGTTGTCTGGTCATTCAATGGTGAACGGACAAGTGCACTTTGACTCAAAGTTACTTGTGCACTGTGAACCTGCTTCAAGAGTTCAAACACATGCAGTCTATTATTAACTGCATTCACATCTGTGTGGACATTTTGCATTGCATGGCTAATAAAGAAACTTTTTTTTATCCATTTAATAGTATATGGTTGGAGAAAATCTACTGAAGACACGATTTCAAATTTATAAAAGTGAGAAGTATCAAATAATTAACAGTCCAACAAGGTACTATATTCTAATAATATGATCACTATCTTTTCATTTAAATAAATTTGCTAACATTTTGTACATTACCAAATTTTGGTAAGAAGTATTTTGCTGCAATAAGTAAGGTTTTAATACACATTGTTCATCGAATATTGTATTACTACCATCGAATATCATATTACTACGACTGATGTGCGTATTGGATTTTATTTAACCACTGCCATCTTACATACGAGTGTATGGTATAGCATATTGGTATTGCTTAATAATTAACAATTCAATCATTAATTTTTATGCAAGTGCATTTGTTAACAGCTCTAATTCATTCATCACCATTTGAACCATTATAATGTATCACAAAATTCTGAAATGCACCATTTGGGCGTCTTGATAGCCAACAACATTATAGCACCTAAGGAAAAAATTAACTTCATTAGACACAAGATGTATTAAGTAGCCAATACAAATTCAAAGTTGCCAATTACCCATCCAAACAAGATCCCAAGAGTAGTTAAAACTCCCAGGAAAAATGTCAGCAAGTAAGGGTGTGACAGCAAATTCAGTGGTCTTCGCTTTTTTACTATGAAAGCAACATGATTGATTTTTGATTCACTGTATGGAGGGTACCGAGACCTACAAAAAACCCAAATCAGTTTCATATCATGGTTTCACTTAGACATGCAGTTGCAGCTTGTGAATAAACAATATTTACGCAGCCAAGGATTCCCCCAATGCAGAGAAGTTTCTTATAAGGATTGGTTTCAAGTGCGAAAATGTATCAAAGGAAAATTTTCCATGATAGCGTCCCATTCCACTGTTTCCAACGCCGCCAAATGGTAGAGTCTCAACTTTTCAGACAACAGATAATACATTTAACCCACATTAATAGCTCAAAAACATTTCATGCTATACTACTAAGGTAAACTAGATTGAAACTACTGTGCAAAATTAAGGAAAGTGAACATCCTTTTCAGTTTTACAGAACATACCACTCATGTGAATCAGCGTGTCATTGCAACAAACACTACCCGCAGAAGTCCGTGCAAGAATCTCTTTTAGTACGGACCTTTTGCTTGCAAATGGGTACATTGTTAGTGGCTTTTCCCTGAAAAAACACACCGTGTTCCAACAAAATACTTGAACGTATTCCTACACCCGATTTCCTACAAATTATGTTTCAAGAATGCAGTCATGCTTAAATATTGTCACGTGCTTTTCACTACTGTTTGTTGCTATAATCATGCAACCATGCAAATCAGTGGTAATTATACAGTATATGCTACTCAATCACACCTCAGATGCCTACCAATATAATACGCCTGTAAACATTATGTGCTTTCTAAAAGTAAACCACAAGAGAGCCCGCACATAAATAAGTGCAATGTCCAGTTCATCATCATCAATAGCTGCACTGAAAGCCGACAGATTTTTTCCACCAAAGTGCTGCTACATTATAGGACCTTTTGCAGCCACTTACGACAAATATGCAGCATGACTTCATTGACACTGAATTGGCCAGATGACGTTTCTGAAATCATTCGTTGTTGGATCAACAAATCACTGGCAAATGCATACGCGACCAAAGGCTTTTCTCTGTACAAAATTCACACTACAGAACATCAGTTTGCACAACACAGTATATGACAAACACTAACAAAATGCTGCAGCTTCTTGTGATGTACTAAAACACGCTTCAAGCTAGCTTGCAATATTGAAAAACGTATATTACCGCTTGTTGATGAATGCAATGGCTTCATCAACACTGTTGACAGTTATGAAAGGAAGAATTGGACCAAAAATCTGCAAGTATAGAAATAACAATATATTCAAAAGGTGCGAGAGAACAACAGACATGAAGCCATTATTTCTCCCAGTATTCATGACAGGCAATCATAATAGGGAAGTCGTATACGAGGAAGACAAACGATTCATTTTGCAGACTTCCAAGAGGTACCAACTTTTCGGAATGCGAATTCATCATGATATGGCAAAATTTCATTGTTGTTACAGCAGTTTATATACCTACACACTTTTAAAATACAATTTACAAGCAGATACATTTTTGCATGAAGTAATATTTGAATTAAAACCTCATGATTTTTTTAGAATGGAAAAAAAATTGCAAGTGGGTCATTAATTTCAGTTTGTATACATGTTATAATTATGACAACTTTCATTTAGCCCATGTGTTTACTATATTAAGGATCAGTTTCAATTGCCATTACAAAACCCCTGTGATAATACAAAGAGAACTTACTTCTTCCTGCATTATTATATCAGTTTCAGGCACATCTAGAAGAAGAGTTGGTGCAATGTACAGGTCTCCAATGTCAGACTCTCCACCAAGTGACACCGATGTTCTGCTTGCATCCAGCAACTTCATAACACGACTTTAAAATATAAAATAATTATTATATAGTGTTACCGGGACCTGTTCAGCTCTAACAGTTTTTAACGTGCTATATCTTGCCGGAAATGAAACTCGTTGATCATTCTTCCATAGTCAGGTGAAGCCTTGATATCATCGCCGTACCACTCTCGCAATATGCCTTTTGCCAATTCAACCATCCGCTCCTGAATGGACTTGCTGCAGAGGACATAGTCGGGAGCGATGCACGTCTGACCAGCATTTGTAAATTTGCCCCACAGCAAACGTCTTGTGGTGATATTGAGGTCACTTGATTCGTCCACATAAGCTGGACTGTAATTATATTGATTAAAACCAACGAGTATAATTCTCATTAGTTGAAAATACTCGACAATTTGCCTCACCTTTTGCCACCCAATTCCAAGGTGCATGGAGTCAAATATTTATTGGCTGCTGCGTGCACAATCTTCCCCACAAAAGTAGATCCAGTGTAAAAAATATAATCGAAACGTTCCTTCAACAACTCCGTAGTTTCGTCTTTTCCTCCCTGGATGACAGGAAAACAGTCATTATCTAAGTATTTAGGGATGAGTTCAGCAAGCGCTGCAGCAGTTGCAGGAGCCATTTCAGACGGCTTAATGATGGCACAGTTGCCTACAAATTTAATTGACACTCCGATATACCAATTTGGCTGGAAACCAAGCTATTTTTCAGCCACATGATGAATACAATACCTGCAGCAATGGCACCAACAAGTGGGCTAATGGTGACTTGAACAGGGTAATTCCATGCTCCAATAATAAGAGCAACGCCAAACGGTTCGGGTCGAGTGTACACAGTTTCCATCAGAGTGAGCAAAGTCTTGCTGATCTATATTTTATATTTATATTACAGCTTAAAACTATCCAAGCATTTGATTAGCATCTACTTTGAATAGAAATGCTTGCCGGTTTTTCTTTCATCCATTCTTCCAAGCTGAATATAACATGACGGACATCATTGCGCTCAAAGTCGATTTCTGTCTGCAGGGCTTCTTGCTTTGACTGCAAAATAAATAGAGACATCTTCAAGTTGTAATAAAAAGGTTTATGAATTGCTCAAATTTCCACCTAAAATTAATATACATCTTTGTCTGAGAACTTTAATTACAAAAATATCAATAACTGCACGACTGTTAACAAACATTCGTTATTTTCTTACATTATTTCATGTGTAACGTTATGTAACATATACATTCAGGAATTTTATGTTTGGATATTATTGGAAAGGCAAATCCTCCACAATGACAGCAACACCAGTCTGTGATATAGCTGTGAAATAATTAAACACAGTGTGCTAACTTTGCGAAGATCTTTGTAGAGGGCATCAAGGAGCCGGTCTTCATTTTCTGTCAGAAGCCGAAGTAGATTTTCCAACTGTTTCTTTCGAAATTCGTATGGACGTGTTCGGCCAGAATTGAATGCATCTCTCACGGATTTGACTGCCTGTGAATTATAATTTTACGATTCAATTTAAAACAGTGCATTACATTGGCCATAACTTAGGCCATTTAATAAAAAATAATTAAGCTACCACATTTTTTCACCGGCCTTGAACTCTCTATTCCATTCAATTTTATTAGAGATAAGATTGTGCACAGTGAACATAAAAAACATATAAAACAATGATACCACTTAAAAGCAATTTCTGCCACTTATATATGCTTTTAGAATACTGCAAGTGGATGACAACAGCACTAGCTTTTATACATTTAAATTTCTCATGATAACAATTATCAAAGTGCTATCACAACAAAAAGTGTAGATATTTCTTAATGCACCTTTATTACTCTTACATAATGTGATTGCTTTAAGATCACTTCCACTGGCAAATTATATACATGTAAGAGCAAATATGGATATTATGATATCATATAAAATACCAATTTCTTGAAGACAATTTTGTTGCTTTATATTGCCAGCTGAGGTAGTGCATATTAAGAACTTGTACACATGCAGAAACTGAATATATATCTTCTAAAAAATACAGACCGTATTGAGAACAATGCATGGTTGAAATAAATTTTCATTTTGCAAGTCAAATTAAATGTATTTTCCTTACTTGTAAAGAACAATGAACGATTAAATTGCATATTATTTCCATGGAATAAAATATAAAAGAGTGAAATGATTTAATTATAATGACGGTTTCGGAAATATAATACATAAAATGTTATTTTCCGGGATAATATGAAAAATGTCAAAAATAATAACAGACTGCACATCTGTTCGTTACCTGAACAAATACAAACAAAAAAACTTGCTTGAATAACAACAGTTCACTGACATGACACGTTTCAGAGTCTTTCTAAAATGACCTCCATTGCATTCTTGCAAGAATAATTAAAAAAATACCCCTCAAATACTTCGGAATTTGCGAAACAATGCAATTGTAATATAGTACGTGGGCAACAGTTTGCCAAAAAGCACTATCTACCCAGCTTATTCAAGGTTATTTTATGTAACCCAACCAAGCGTAATGATTAATATGAAATGGCATGCAAGCTAGAGGATCTTATTGTAATTAAATAATACAGCTCATTGTTAATTCGAAAAAAATGCAGTTAATTTCGCCTAAAAACAGTTCATTGTTAGTTGAGTAAAAGGTAAAAGGCATTCCTGGAACCATTAATTTCATCGCCAGAATTTTTGAGTTCTCATTTCCCCAAGTGGAAATATTTATAAATGATATGATGAAACACGTTTCAAATGTCACAGATAACCAGATAACCTTGAGAGAAGTGCAACAACTAAACGCTGACGCTACTAATAGTTGCACTCTCTTTACAAAAAGGTTCAAGTCCAGATGGAAAAATTGTTTACATTATTCTAATGAGCCATAATAATTAAATATATGTCTGTTAGAATGTACTGGAAAAATTCAGAATATATATTCAGCTGTTTTTGTTTCAGATTATATTGCATATTTAAATTTGAAAACCTTGACTGCGCATACATAAAAATGCAGATTTAAAAACAATTAACAACAGCCTTGACGCTATTACTTAGTATGCAACTGACGGGTTCATTGTCATTATAAAATTAATTGCGTACAGAATACTTACAGCTTGGTAATTAACGGTCATGTTTCCAAGTCGCTAACTATCGCATAAATATACCACTGAATGGCACCGATTGCACCCAAAATACTGAACTACACAGCGACAGAATTGAGATGATAAAGCAATGATGAAAGCAACACACCGAAATGAATGCAGCTATGCCATACCCCTTGGTCACACCCCATATCACGGGCCCAGCCAATCTGAACGCTCCCCGTTACTATAGCCTCTCAATCCATGCCCCAAACTAAATCGCTCGCATGGCGGGCCAACATACGCTTCGAGTCACAAATGTGGCTACATTACTGAGAAACTCGTTTTCCTAATACGTAATTGTCCAAAAAAGTATACGTATTATTTTCCTGTTAAATTGTACATGAAATACAAAGCTTGACATAAACATCAAATAAAACCCGGCCAATAAATGCATCATGCAGTCATATACTCCTCATTGCAATACAATTTTGTTAATTGTTACATTTATTTTCAATGAAAAAATTGTTCCATATTTACCGTAAAATATTTCATAACCTTGTTTTAAAAATGTTATTTCATCATAAAAATTTTTGTTATCCAGCAACAAATAAATGCAGAACATGCACTTAATCTATAAAGAAGAAAATGAATGGCCAACTCAGAAGTTCAACTGTTGAGCCATATATCCCCCACGATCAAAGGTGTAATTACAAATTGGGCGATTGTTGTGACACACCTGTCAGCTGACAGTTTGCCTGTTTACATCTGGGAAGACTTTACAATATTCTGAAAAAGTAAATTTTCGTACATTAAACAAGAACCCATCACAATAAAATGTGGTCACGTAATACATTTGCTCGAAAACCATGCAACTATGGACTAAGTTATAGTTATTGTACAATTTTAAAGAGAACCTCATTCTTGCGAAGGATGGGCAAGAAGTCCGATGCTGATATCTTTGGAATTACATGAACTAGCAGATCGATAACCTTTTCCCCATTTTCCTTGAAAGTTTTCATAACATCATCCTTACACACCTATCGATGAAATGATTAAAATTAGCCAGTAGTAATATACTTCAGCAACATACATTAGTGAACAACATGATGAACTCACGGAAGCAGACCCATCTTTCCAGCAATCGTAATCAGTAACCATTGCAATAGCGTTGTAACATATTCCTAATTCTTTAGCCAATACCACCTCAAGAATAATGACGAAATATCAATTTACTAAGGATGCTCTTATAAAAAAAAAAGTAAAAATGCCAAACTATTTTTATGTACTTCAGGAACAGTAGTCATATTGATTACATCTGCACCCCAGCTCCGGTAAATATTGCTCTCAGCTTTCGTGGAAAATCTAGGTCCTTCTACTGTAATGTTTGTTCCTTTGGGATGACAAGGAAATCCTAACTCCTCACAACTTTTAACCATAATCTTAAAAAAAATGTGAACAGCTAGTGCGTGATCTTTCTTGGTAATGTATTTTAACGAATTTTCAGTTATTACGTTTGAAGTAAAAGCGCAAAATGGTTCATTCATAGGTATATGGCAAACTCTATTGTATTCCTCTACAGTCCCATCGTAGAATGTGCTAACTCTGTTTGTGGTCCTATATAATTAAAAACATCCATTTCTTTTTATATACTCAATTGTTCATGCATACAATAAATACATCTATTGGTCAATTACAATAATTTCAATACCTATCGATGAACTGATCAAGGATGACAAAATCTCCTGGATGAATATGTTCTTGAAGAGATCCACACGCAGTTATTGCTAATATGTGAGTGCAACCTTCAGCTTTCAATGCCCAGATATTGGCCCTGTAATTGACCTTCCCTGGCATAATTGTATGCCGACTTCCGTGCCTTCAATGTACGTATATAATTTAATATTTGGATGCAGAGTAACTACATATATTATAAGCTCAGAAATTAATCAACCTTGAAATTACCACGCAATCAACATCGCTGATTTTTCCTAGAATGAGAGCATCTGAAGGCGAGCCAAATGGAGTTTCTACGCATTTTTTAATTGACGCTTGCATAACATGCGGCTCACTAAAGCCGGAACCGCCAATAATACCTATCTGAAGAAAAAGCACACATTCACGTGAATAAATTCATCGATACATCCAATCGACTTACCTTTGCCGCCATCTTTAATCAAGGAAACCAATGAAATGAGAAATTCATGAAGTCATTCGTAATATAATGTCTAGCGACGAGGAAAATGTTGTCAACCAATCGGCGCACGTGACGTCATTGTATACGTCTACGTAAAACTTCACTCCTGTACCAATGATAAATTCGTACGGTTTTTGGTGGAAATAGCAATTCGAGGTTTCGCGCATAACAAGCTACCCCCTTGAAGATCAAGTTTTATTGCCTGCATAACAGCCTGATAATATGGGCATATAAAAAACATTAATGACATCCAAAAAAATGGTTCATAATTATGATGAATTTCAAATGACCTAGTGGGTGGTACAATATAATTTATCAAATCATATTCAGGAATTATTCTGAATTAAATGGGTCTGAAAGCAATAAATATCTCGCACAATGATCCACATGTAACCCCGATATATACTTACCGTTTTAAATACAATAAATGAGACACATAAATGTAAAAAAAATTGATTTCATTCACACAGTAATGTATGCCGATGTTTTTATATCTATGAAGCAAGCTGAAAATATGATACAAATCAGTCATATTGTTCGTGTTCTGAACACTTTCCCATCCATATGCAGAAGCACTGGCTTTATCAGTCACAGTGCAATCATTCTCTCGCAAGTCAAATTATATACAGTTAAATGTTGAAGTTTATACTGGCAACCTGAAAATTCGAATTCATTGTAATGGCAAATAAAACCCCAATACAATTTACAATTTCGGACGAATGACTGAGGCTGTTACGAATAGTTGAGCACACATTGCTAGCGTGACGCCATATACCTCAATTTCTGAAAAAGAAATGTGTCAAGTGACTTATGCAACTCAGTATTTATCTGAAATGTACACACAAAGCTGCACACTGTAAATTATGACATCATCACAAAAAATGGAAAATTAGACAGGTAAATACCGTACCGGCGTTTTCATATGATATGGGAAATTTTACACAGCTTGATCTGTCCAAGAAGTTAATGTATTTACATCAGTTTGAAACAATGCATAAAGCTCGCAAATGCCCTTGCTAAAAGAGAAAAAAAACCTTTGAGGACCGATTTCAAAAAGCGGGAAAAATATTGCAAATTCCATTTACTGTTCCAATTTCTGTCAAAATAAAAAACAACCTACCATAAAAAAAATTAACAATTCATTATGCTGAACAAAGAGTTCCAGAAACAATAAAACAAGATTAGGTTAGGTTTACCTTTTACATTCGCCTGAATTAATCTTTAACAATCAGCTTTCAAAAGGATATTTAAATTATAATGAAACAAATCATTATAAAACCAACTGTGCATTAAATGTAATTTAAATCAAAACAACCTGAACTAATTTCACAACCGAAACGCATGTTAACCCCCTCCCCCACCCGCAAAAAATAAAATTTCACAGAAAATGGAGTACTGCAATTTCATAAACAGTTGAAAACAAATACTCATACAAATTGATTGCCAATGCCGCAAAATGTGAGGTAGGCAGCAAATTAATTGAAATTTCTCAACATATCCTATGCAATTAATTGGAAAATTTGTTTCGGAGAAAAACAATCGATCCTGACAAAAAGTTAATTCTCATGTAATTAACATCACTGTGCCATCGGAGCAAGAAGTAAATTAAATAGCCTTATCTTGACACATGAATGCATCAAATAAAAATTAGAATGTCAGAGAGGGAGATACGAGTAATAATCGAAAGATATAAACGTGCAAACTGCAGCTTAATGCAATTCCGAGGCCAACGTAACCACGCGTGCTGCACGTGCTCCGTCCGTGTATCTCTTATTATTATGTACTAATCTGATGAAGTTTACACGTTGGCCAACTTCTGAATAGTGTTTGCATGGCAAGCATGGCCGCGTATCACAGAGAAAAGCCGCCTGACAAATGGTCCCAGAAATGACTTAGTATCGATTTTCCCACGCATCGGTTGCACAACGTACACTGCTTGATGACACGGGGTAGTATAGGCTCCTTCTTCACCATCTCCTTCCTCGCAAATAAATCCGTTATCAGATCGCTTGTTGGGAATAATTTCAAACGACCATAAAAGTGTTTACAGTATTTGTATGTGTGGCACTCTATACTATAGGAGCGAAGAGTTCATCAGCACTCGCTCCTTGACGGCCCGTGTTTACGATGCATCGAATCTCGCTGCTGATCAGGCTGCAACCTACAAACAACTTTCCTACCATCCAGCATAGCCACAAACATTGGGTTGTCTGCAGGCACTGCTGGGCCACCACCGACGGTGTGATGCGGCATGTCCGAAGGAGCCGCGCCACGCGGAACCCTGTGGCCGTGAGAGGACACTGCAGACGTATTGTACTGAGGAGGAACGACCTGCCTCATATCCAACTCGGACGGAGGATGGTGATGGTACGGTGGAGGCATCACGTCCATGGTCATGGACACCGGCTTCTGGCGAGGCCGGTACGGTGGAGCCGTAGGTAAGAATGGGTGCGAAAGCACTTGAGGGTGCATGGCCAGAGGGGAACGAGTGTGGCCATGCAAGTACTCTCCTTGAGAACCAATGCCTCCAGGCGGAGTATCTTGGTTGCCATGGTTTATCAACGGCCTGTTGTCTCCGTAGCTACCAGACGACTGCCGGCTGATGTCGCTGCGCCGTCTTCCATCTTCGTCACTGTAGTCCGAAGAACCGAGCTGTTCTCTTTCGATTTCCTCGTAGACAGGTTCACCATCCTTCGATTCGATGTCTATGTAGATGTGGTTGAATGGGCTAAGCCGAATAGGACGGGGTAGTTTGCCGGGCCGACCTTGTCGGTGGTTGCCGTGAAGGTGATGTGAAGCGGGTCCGCTTTTTGGCAAATGCCGGAAGCGGTCGTCCGGAGACGACTGAGGTTTGCCACTGCATGAAATGGTGTTGGCTTTGGTATCCGAGTCAGTGGAACAATGGGATTCGGTTGCAAATCGGTTCGTCACAGACATTTCGTCTATTACACCTCCATAGTTGATGGACAGTGCACCACAGCGAGGGTGGTATCTTCCGCTGCCCAAGGTACGGCAGCTACTGTCCTTTTCATGAGCTGCATCATTGCCGTTGGATGTAGCGAACGACGAGTATTTATCACCTTCCTTCCCGGGAACGAGAGCTTGTGGATGGTCTACTTGAAAAAGACAAAAGAGAGAACATCCAAATCACACAATGCTTCTATAAACCTAGCTGAGAGAACATCCAAATCACACAATGCTTCTATAAAACCTAGCTGAAATGACGTAAAGAGAAAAATGTAAGTGTGATCTACGTAAGGAACTGGTCTTGTAATGCATCTGACAACGATCATATAAATTCTTATTATTAATAACAACATTTCTTGGTATCGGATTTAAACGTGACAAACATCGGTTACCAAGCTGTACAATTTGCCCAAGTTGTCGAGGAATAAGTGCAGTATATCAAAATATTTCAAGCTTTGTTTCTGGATTACAATACCGCTTAATATAACAAAACTTCAGAGAGATATTATGGATTTTCACAAGTATTATTTTGGAGCATTCCATTTCTTTTCTTTCACAAGGCACACAAGCATTTTGCAAGGTACAACAACGAGTGCTTTCTTACTTGCTGGAGCTTTGGAGATTGATCCATCGCTGATTGATGAGGTCGGGGGGGTCTTGCTCCGTCCACTGCTCCAAAGCTTGCTCAGATACTGAAATTCAACCTCGAATTCATTGCCCGCTGCTATGCAGATTGAAACCCCCACATGCAGTGAATAATAAGAATTTCTCGCTCCCGCAATTGCATAAAATGAACACAACATAAGATTGTGCTGCACGAATGACTGAACAAAAATCAAACACATGATTTGTTTTCCATCATTCAAACTAAACTTAACGGTAGAGAAAAAAATGTGGTTAATTTGTGTAGATTTTGGTGAAACCCAGACCATGGTAACCAATAATGATTAGAAACAGATGAGAAAATCTGGCAGGAGCGTAGTGTATTAAAACCCCAAATTTGTTATCATCCAGCTTGTCTGCTCCAGGTGGGGCGCATAAAAAGATGGCAAAACTTTGCAAAGGAAATAATAATACAGCAAATCTCCCTATTACTGTTAAAGAATGCAAAGTGTTTCCACCTTCTGCACCACCCACTGTCCAAGAAGCCCGTACCAGTGCAAACCTCTCAAGATATGGAATGGTAATCAACACGTTATAAAAGTCAAGGAAAGCTAAGGAACCAACCACAGAAAGCAACTAGAGTTAGCAAAAAATTCATGGGCCATGCAAGATGGAATGGGAGCCAATTAGTTTTATCAACGGGTTTCACGGCTTCCTGATAATATATAAGTTTTAACTTCATATTAGTGCAAACACACACATAGTACACAAATATCCGGGTTAAATGGAAATTATAGTAATAACCCAAATCAAAGGTTTAGTCATTCTAGAAAACAAGAAAACAATGCCATCAAGATATTGAAATATGATTAGATTTCAAATTACTTTACTTCACCAAGTTTATAGTCGTTGGGACATTTTAATAAGTTACTGCGAAATTTCTTATCTCACACAAATAAATAAAGAAGGAACTTTGTGCACGTAATAAATGCTTTTTTCTATCACGGATACATTCATCAATGTAATCATTGTAATATACATATATATGTTAATTTACTGTATCTTAACATTCATATAATAATGAGAATCTTAAGAAGGTTATTTTACATCTGAAATTAGTTAAAGAGAGTAATATCTGTTTCTCGGAATATTAATAGAAATTGTATGACATGACCAGAACAGAACTGCCTTATTGAACAATAACCGAATAATTTTCTTTGATTTGAGAGATTACGAGGTTAAAAAGCGTTAATTTCCGCACCATACTTTACAGTGCAACGTGTTTGTGATGGTTACGTGCAAAAGTATCTACTACAGTACTATCAATGACTAAATACACTGATGACAAAATCAAAACAATAGGAGTGGTGGTGAGAGACAAAAGATGACGAAGAGATAGACATATGATCGATCCTAGTCCAATACCTTGAGAGTTTGGACAGACAGAACTGGGTGCGAATGCAAGAGGTGTAGGAGTACCCACACTTTGTCGAACCAAGGAAGGGGCTGAAGAGTTTGGCATCGATGCTGTGCCGTTCGAGTTCACGTAGAAACTGGACCTCCGTTCTTTCGCTTTCTCACGCATGCATGACGGCAAACACCGACTTCTACGGATCAACTTGCGGTACTCCTTTTGCACCTAAGCAAACGTTTAAGAAATGGTCAAAACCTTTGGGCCGCAAGCCTCACCGTGTCCTCAAACTCCTAAACCCCACAGAACATTTGCAACAAAAAAAAAGGTTTGCAACAATTATTTTCAGATGCAAATACTGTACCTTCTCATTCCGGACGCAGTGGAACACGAAAATGAAAAGCCCTTGTAGACTGTTGAGAACAGTGAATATGTAGGCCATTATCACAGATTCTTCATTCAGATAGAGCAGACCAAACGTCCACGTAAGTCCCAGCAGAAACACTAAGATCAGTGATCCTCTAATCCATGAGCTGCCACAAAAAATGGTATGGAATTTACAATAGCTTTGGAAGTAAAGCAAATGCATAAAACAGCACTTATAACATTACTTGATATTTGCGAGCTTGGATTGTTCCTTGTTCTTTGATGCTGCGGAAACATTCCCGTGTCGGCACATCATGTAGACAGCAATGAACAAGAAAACCAAGTTTGCCTGTAATACAAATTGTGCTCTAAGTTTATGCAGATAAATGATTTTAAACATACAATATCATTTCAGCTTAAAATGATCCAGGACACGCAATATATTGCAGTGAAATTATTTCAGGACAGTCAACTGATTAACATTACACTTACCATAATTACTGCAATAACTGGTCCTACAAAACTGAAGATGAAATAGTTGTCTGTGCGTAGCCAACAGTATTTATCAGTTCTGTAACTGAACGGGTCTACGATGCAAGAGATGGTGACGATAGTAGATGGGATTCCGTAGGCCAACGCGTAGTACCAACGGATTCTAGATCTCTCAGACTCGAAAACTTCAATCAGCATCACATAGAGTTGGAAGCCTTCGAGAAACATCCAAGCAAAGGCACACAAGAAGAAAAAGTGCAGAAAGCCAGCTATGACGCTGCACAATATTGGATTGTCAGTCTTCGTAATCCCAGCCAAAAATAAAGCCTCCGCAATCAGCAGGCAAATGCAGAGGTTTTGGTGAATTGTAACCCGGTCGCTCTTCAGCCCTCTACATTAAAAATCCGAATGATTTTTTTTAGAAAACTGGACATAGATACTTCACAATGCAGTACAGCATTATCATACCTGAAGAGCGTGAAGGTTAAAAATGCCAAAGCTAAGCATACAATGGATATTATGCATCCGACATATGTGATCATTTGAAGAGCAGCTTCGTGCTTCTCGGAAAACTGCGCAAAAATTTTTGCCTGTGAAAACATTGCCAAACTATCGAATTCATTATTTGTTACTCTTACCTGGACACCTCTAACATCCATTAGCACAGCAAAGTTAGTGAGGTGATTACACGAACATACAGTGTGACTTTGGTTGCTGAATATCACGTCACAACCATCTCGTGACCATGAACTGTTAAAAAATTCAAATACGAAATCAGTGCATTTCTAAAAAAGTATTGCTGCGAGCACTATTTAGCTTAGGTATTGCAATGTAACCTACATGCTTGTGTAGTTCCAATAGACGCAAACAGGATTTGTCATGTTTTCTTCCAGAAGGTGTTTCAGAGTGATTGTAACAGGGGCCTGAAGATGAACATGACGTCCTCTTCCAAATGAAGCTGAAATCACATGACTGTTCAAAATCCACGACTTGTTCTTGCCATCTGCATCCCACTTGTCTGAGCCTTCTACATTGAAGGGTTGCAGCAACTCTTCAATGTTATTGAATGTGAAGAAAACGACTTTGACAAGCCCTGAATTATCAATTGAACAAAACATAAATATTTTAATGAGCTTTTAACTGCATGGGAATGGTCAAAGTGTGTGACAAGCTCTTACCGTTACGTGCTCTATCAGTAAATGCCTCGACGGGAAGAACGATGGACCCTGGAGAATGCGTCCAAACTGAATTTGCCAAGTCGTGTTCATCAGGGAAGCTCCATTCTCGAAGGCTGTATGTTCTCTGCACTTTAATGGCCATTACTAAAGACAAACCAGATTTTATGGCGAAAAATATTAGAGAACACCTATATACTTGTAATTTACATACAGTACATTGTAACTAAAACAAAATAGCTCACATGGATTAATAAATATGAGCGTCACTAAAATTCTAGATTTATATAGAAAAGAAAATACGTTGATGGAGATGCAGGAATGAATCGTGACTGCATTGATTTAGTGCTGCGAGAATAATTTGATGCGAAAATCACACTTACATATATTTTTATCAGAATGCACAATGGTTTTTTGGTAGCCCATCTGGTCTGCCAGAAGGTATGCGTTCTCTTCTAATCCAGCAAGAAGCGACGTTGCAGTTTTCATTTGAGACAAACGACTCAGATCATGCCATGACAACCTCTGTTCGTAATCCAGCAAGTTGCTGCTGGCATCCACTACAGACTGCATTACAAATAGGAAAAAATGGCATCAACCTCTACCCCATGTGCTTCCATCACCAACAATACCAAAATGTAGTCTTACTGTACCTTCATCAATTCATCAACTACTTCTTCCTTCTGAGTGCTGTGCAACAAAAGACGCTCTGACATCTTATGCGCCATTTTCTTGAGCAATGCAGTTGATTCTATCATATCGCCTCCGTACATTTTCCTCCCATCATCAGCAGCAGTTGTGAATCGAGCAAGGTCTATCGCAACGTTTACTACGGGATCTCCAGCGTTTATCTGAATAAATAGCAAATAATTATTACTAAGGTTTTTTTTCCAGAGTTGTAACATTTTCCAGGAAATCTAAGGTCTTACCCTAGTGACAAGACTCATAACCCATGCAGATTTGCAGTCACTCAGGTCCAAGGATTCAGGAAGCCACTGACCCGGTTGGTTACTGCAAGTCCATCTGGCCATACCTTTAATAAAGCAAAGACAATGTAGTCTGGCAATTTTATTATGCTGATAAATAAAGCTATTGACAAACCAGAAGTGCCAATAGGACAAGGCATAACAGAAACTTCTCCTTTTTTGGTCCAGTTCCAGTTGAGATCTCGGAGAGAGATTGGCGCACAGTGATCACCCATTAGATCCCATTTTGGGGCATTTGTGGTGCTCCTGACCACAGCGGCAACTGTCAAACAAAAGAGAACTTACATTAGAAATTAACTCGACACATCGTAAACTACGTGTAAAAATCTCTTTATGTGCCTCGCTCAACAGGCTAAATACAACGCTTGAGGTGTTTCATCATGAGTCATTGGCCCTTCTAACAAGTTCAGGACGGTGAGCAAACTAGGAGTAGTAACTTTGTCAAATTCCGAGGTGAGATATAAACTTTTACAGCTTCTTCGAATGGCTGCACACTGCGTTTTTAATATTCCGAAAGCGTTGACGAGCAATTTAAGGTGGAAGATTCAGTAAAGTCTGGTGCAGCGAAATTACAGTTAAGTGGGTATTTTTCTAAATTATGAATCCTAAACGTAGCTTGCATGGCATCTATTCAGAAAAATAAGGAACCCAAAAGAAGAATTTCATCATCTTTCACTAGTCAATAATCAATAAAACGATGGCATTCTTCTTCTTTCATCTTCAAGAATAGGTTTCTTTTGTTCGATTGAAGAATATTTGTCCCACTTCATCTCGTTCATGCCAATGTCATCTTCAGAAACGTGAAGGCAAACATGCTCGTCAATAAAAGTTCCTATATGTCTAATTTTGAAAAGATAATAAAACGGGAATTTTTCAGATTAAAAAAAAGAATCTTAGAATTTGTGTGATTCAGGTACACTTATTTTATGAACTAACCTGACAAAACTTGATATTACTGAAATTCCGACATTTATTGTAACCTAATTATTTGATATTATTGAAAACTGAAATGTATAAATGAATGATGAATAAGTACGAGTAAAATTTACTTTCAGCAGTGTCACGTGGTGGAGAACAAGATTATGATAGGGGGCCATTTCCTTTCCAAATAACAGTTATTGTTAAATGACCATGCATGATAAATTCCAGGTGCATAAAACAATCCGTAAAAAGCTGCTTGGTTTGCCATTTTTGACATGAAGTGTAAAATCTTATGATGCCAACACCTAGAAGACGCTCAGATTTCTTAACCGTATAACGCTGCTAATATGTAAAATAGCGCAGCATTTTACCATGACAATAGTTTACTGCATTGTATAACATGGCAATAAGAAATCAAAAATGCCAACGCAAAAAGATTTTGTACATGTGAATGTTTGTTACCCATGGTTGTGGAGATGGGTTGTTTGGTGGGTGCTGGGATTGTTGCATTCGGGGGCCTCGGTGGGCGGACGGTGATGATGGGAGGACCATGGTTGGTCTCACCATTGGACGGGGGTTGAACTAGGGACCTGTGTGTAGCAACTGTAGCTGTGGACGTGGTGGCAGTGACCACAGTAGGCAACTGATCTAAAGTTGGTGATGTTGATGATGAAGGCCTCGGTTGAGATGAAGCGACCATCACAGCAACTGCAGAAGTGGCAGATGATGGTCCTGGCGGAGCAGGTCCATCTGTTGCCACTGCTCCTCCACCTGTCCTGGTCACCATGGTCACCCAGGCAGGTTGTGTCGTGGTGGTAGTCATAAGCCAAGGTGGAGCAAAACGAGGTGGTGTCGACAATGTTGTAGTCGTCACTAGGGGACGTCACACCAATAAATATACCTTAGTGCACTGATAGGCTTTCAAGAAACGATCTACATCTTTGCCAAGAAGCCAAGTATATGCTCATTCATCTGTACATATATTGATTTTTAGCACAGAAATTACACGTTGCAAGCCAAGGATGTAACTGACGTCAATTTTGATCTTTCATGTCGAAATAGAAATGGTATTCAAAAAAGATATTAATTTACATCATGAATGCAAAATTTAAATGTATAGAGCTACCAATTCTACAGCAAAATCAATTAAAATTTCCAGTTGCGCATACAATTGTTTTGCATAATGATGGTGCAATTATGTATGAGGAGCTGCATTTATCCTGATGCATCGTTTGGTTTGCTTTGCGAATTGTAAAACAGGTTACTACGCAATTTTTAATAGCATGTTAGATTACTTAGAATTAAATTATCATTATAAATGGTGTCACATCCTTCGCTGCAATCTGAATTTAGATTCCAATACTAACATAAACGGAACATACAGCACACAATAAAAGAAAGCTACAGCAATCGAACATGAAAGACAGAATTTTGTTTAGTAGTATTCATACAATAGGAAGGTTCTGGTATTTCATTCAAACGACAGCGATATTTGATAAAATTTAAGTAATTAGCAAATTTCGCCAAAGTTTTCAGGCCTGATTCAATTTCAACTCTACTCCAATTTCGTGTCAAGTACCGAATAATAAATTTTGCAGCAGGCTTACATTGGAACCAAATTCAATTAAAGCTCGCTGCACAAAAAATAAGGAGATGCCAAAGGAATTCATCAAATACTCTTCTCACAGAACCGTGAATTTTGTTATTTAAAGGCCAGAAACTAAATGAAATTACTAATAGCAAAAAGCGGTTATTTTTAATTAAATATATGACATTCAGACAACAAAAAATTTCAGAATTACAACCAAACATGGCAAAATATATTATTCTATGCCAAATATTGGTTGCATTCATTCTTCACCCATGCAATCATTATTACGAAAATCAGATTATATAATTACCAAAACCTGATTCCAATCAACACGATTATTATGAACAGGTTTGGCAGGTCAGATTAAATGATGAAACTTTGACCATTGTGATTATGGTGTTGAGATTGAATGCAACCATATCAAATAATAGAAAAATAATATTCAATACATAACGAAGGACAGCTACAAAAACCTAAATTTGAGCTCCAAATTAACATGGACTACATTAATCCTACTTTTTTGCAAGCCTCTGTAATTACAACTGATCGAACCCAAAATACTGTTTGAATGACAATGAGCTACTTAATTAATCAAATGGTAATCTAAAAAGAGGATTTTTTCTAAAATAACAATAGGCTATCGTATAAAAAATACAAAACAAGTTAAACGCGATTTTTTACTCTTCAAATTAATTGAGTGACGTGAAGATGAATGAAGTAAATGCTTCAATTACCAAAAGGTTGAAAACGTCAGTTAGCCTAATACTATTTAGATGGTCATAATTATGAAAATCAACCGCAATATTTTCATTTTTTTAAAAAGGTATAGCATGGTGTATGGAAAATCTGGACGGAAAGATGCCTTTAAAAATTAAATGTAAATATTTGAACAAAAGCATGACAGCATCCCAAGTTATTTGCATTGAATTTCATCAGACATTAATAATACATGAATGTTTACCGATGACAAACAAAATTAGTACACATAATTTTCTATAATAATTTGTGCACAATCCAGTTTCCTTTATAACATTTTATAAATTAATTCATACATTCCTTGAATTAATTAACAATTTCGTGATAATACCACGTTATTATTTAGCCATTTTTGCATGGTCCCAGAATTTGTTAAATAAAATAATGAAGCTAAAGATTTCTCTGAAATTTGTCCAATTTCATTCTGTAATTATATTAACATTGCATCTGTCGGAACTAGATCTTAATAAATTGCACAATGATGCAAGCAACTGAACAATGAAATTATGATATAGAAGGTTTGCCATGTTTTTGCAAATTTGGGAAGTTAAATTATATTTTTTTGAGCATGCAGCATGTGTTCAATGTAACACAAAGTTTAAGGAGCTGCTATAAACTCGTGTTCATAATGGAATGTTGGTCTCGTTATTTGTTAAATCGCTTTAGAGCACGTACAGTACATAAAACAGAAGCATTTACTCAAATTTCAATCATATCACTTTTTGTTTACCCATACATAAAACAAGGCACACTGAGTTACACAACTATAATATTCATATATAGTAGGCTATATTCGGCACATGTTGAAAATATATATTATGTGCGCCGTTTGAACATTTTGGTATACCTGGCAAACACTGGTAGTGGGCTTCAAGATACTTGAATGTACTCGCACAAGGATCCCCAAACACGGTAGTTGATGCTTGGATGAAGCAACTACTCTGTTGATTACATCTATACCAAGAGTATTTACAAACCACAAAGTTGGCGCTGACTTCACATAGTACATAGGGACATGCTTTCTTGCTTTTCACTTTTTAACACACAACACAACAGCTGGACTGTTCCCAAACTAGCGTAAATATATCTAACATACTGCTGTTTTCAAGTAATATATTGGTATTTTTGGAACTCTCTCTTTACACAAGCTTTGTGTTTTTGGAGGAACCAGGCTGGCCACCCGCGTCACGCATTTGCCACACAGAAATCACCACTTCAAATACATAAACCTTACAATTATAAATAAATAACGTACGTAATGACGACCAAACGAAACTAAAATCATATATCAAGACCACAAATAACTTTATAGCCGAATCCAAATAATACTAGTAAGTTACATAGCAAAACCTCATTAATGGAGAGCCCTAACCCGAATCAAACTTCGTTTAAGCATTGAGGTGTTGCATGGTCACAGACAAAATATAGCGGGAATGCAGAGATGTGTACATAAATCATGCAAAATGTTATGGATGTTTCCTACATTTCTCCGTTGCTCACTATATTTACAATCAGTGGCATTAGATTGAAGAGCCACTAGTGGCAAACGCAGGAAGAGAAACTCCATAAATTTGTACATGTAGATGTGGTTAATATGAAGGTAATGCAAAGGCAGGCAGACAATAACAGGGTTTTTGCACTTTGACACAAATGGCATTTTGGCACTTTTTGCTTCAACTAACCTATGCCGCATCTGTATTGTACTTCGAGATATTTATACGTCCCTGGGCAGGGATCGCTGAATATGTCGCTGCTGATGCTCACTGAACAGCTGGACATGAGATCGCATCTGAAAACAAAACCCCAAGGCAATTGGCGATATATGGCCCATATACCAGATATAATAGTATACCAATTATTTATTATTAGAATTGCGCTGTTATTTGCGAGGTTTTTTTGTTTGTTTGGCTGGTGGATATTAGTTGTCGGCCACCAATCCACACAGAGTTGTAAACTTTTCTGAAGCAATATAGGGGTTAATAATTCCAAAGTGAACAATCCCAATTCATAGCTTAATAAAATGTCATTTAACGATTTTGTAAAATGTGCATGACATATTTAATAGGAAAGGCTAATTTGAAAATTAGACAAACTGCAATTAAACAACACATTTTGGAATTAAGCACCCCTGCTAGTATTAATTTCATTCTCAATGTCAGTGAAATTATCAGCAACTCATTTTGCAAAGGAAAACCTTTCTTAATTTGCGAATAAAAGATCTAGAGGACTTTTAGTGCTAAGTAAAATGAAGATAAATGCATATGTACGCGTACCCCGTCTGGGAAAGTAAACTACCATTAATTGCGAAAAGAAAGACCTGCACACTGTATACAGTATATGAATGATTATTTTGCGTGATGAAATTACTCAACACAGTTTTTGACCAGGAAAAAAAAA